>JAWNNQ010000550.1:0-23070 GCA_035044765.1 Leucophenga montana
AATATCAACTTGAAAATCAATATGGTGGCATCTTACACATCTACTACATCGCTTCATACACATTTTTGGGGTAGCCCCTATTTAAACCCCCCTCCCCACAGTACAATTTACAAAGCGATTAAAGTTTCGTGTGATTGGTATTATGTCTTTGGTTCAATCGAAGTTAACTTTTTAGTTTTTTTTTAAATAGTTCTTCCCTGATTTATTATGTCTTGCCTACTCCACATCCGATCCGAAGTAGTTTTTGTTCATCTCTCTCCCATTGGTACTGGCAGCACATGACAAAATATACAAATCTACTAATAAACATCTTACCAATCACATTTTTTATCTATTTATTATACGAAACTAATTTCTCCTCAAATTTTTTTTTAATATAACTTTATGTTTAACAAATTATTAAATTATTTCAGTGCACATGAGATCATAGAACATTTCTACTTTGTTTTTGTCTATAGTGCTCCACGACTCCATGAAAGTCATTGTCTCTATGATTGTGTCTTTAAGAAAAAACTTGTAAATAAGAGTGTTTGACATTATATTTGAAAATAAATCACAGTACGGACTGAAAAGAAATTTGTATTGACGGAATTTGGATAAAGTTCATATTGGCTTTAGTCTGTTGTTAACGGCTACTACCAGCTTTTCATTTGAGGTTTCCATTAAAGTTGAATCGCTAAAAACTATCACGCTTGACTAACACTTGGTGTTGTCAAAATTATACTTTATAATGCTAATTTCTGGAGAGGATTGTCCTAAAATGGTACAAAAAACCATTCGAGAGTGAGGGAGATAGTCGGAAACATTGGGCTCCCGCAACAGGATATGGGCTCCTTTCAGAAATCTTGGGAATTGAGGCGGGAAGAGGGCAGCGTACGGGGGGTTGGAGAAGGGGTGGAAGGGACAAGGTGTGGCAAGGGGAAGGTGGGGCATGCGTTGGAGTGGCAGGGGAAGGAGAGGCAAGGGAAAGGGCAGCAACGCGCCGGGTACAAGAGCTAGTATATATATATATATATATATATATATATATATATATATATATATATATATATATATATATATATATATATATATATATATATATATATATATATATATATATATATATATATATATAATTATATACTAGCTGGTACCCGGCGCGTTGTTGCCCTTTCAATTGCCACTCCTTCCCCAGCCACTTCTACGCATGCCCCACCTTCCCCTTGTCCCACCTAGTCCCTTCCACCCCTTCTCCAACCACCCCTTACGCTGCCCCATTCTCCTGCCCCATTCCCTTACCTCCATCTTGCTTTACCACCCCTTTTCCCAACCCCTTCGATCCCTCTCCTATCATTACCCCTCCATTCCTATGATCATTTATCCTACCTCCCTCTATATATATATATATATATATATATATATATATATATATATATATATATATATATATATATATATATATATATATATATATATATATATATATATATATATATATATATATATATATATATATATATATATATGTGTGCCTCTCTCGCTCCCTCTTCTTATATGTAGATACGCTATTCATATACCATACTTAAATGGGCAAAACATAATTGGCTGTCTAAACTTTGCATACTGCTAAAGAAACAGTTGGATGCGTCTCGAGACACGACATTTTGAATTTAGTATGAAAAAGAGCTACCAATTACAATGGTTGAAACGCTTTATTCAAGCTTTTTAATAATTTCACTTGTTTGTTTTCAGCTCTTTTATAATGCTTCGCTTTGTTTCGGTTAAACGTGCCAGAAAGAAACGCCTCCTTTGTGGGAAGATATGTGGCATGAGATGATCGGCAGAAGAAAGAACACTGTTAAAAAGGATGAAGAAAGAACTCCAATTGGACGATTTGGGTAAAGGGTTTATGTTGCTTTTAATTTAAATGAGTTGCGTACTCCATTTTATTTGTCGACTGTGCGAATTGCTCCACCCTTTCAGCGTACCCGAACGACTTACAAACACACATATGTGTATATGCTCACCTACAAGCTCTAATTCCTGTTCAGCTCTTTGCGTCAGATTCTGAAAAGTCACACTCCACTCTAAGCGAAAACGAATGAACATAAAATTCGCGTCTGCGTTTACGCTTTTTAAATATAAATGAATAAAACACATGAAAAAAAGCGACGTTACCTCATACTCACTCACTCACAAACAAAAAAGCACATATGCACATTAATATTTGGATGCTCACTCACCCACTCATTCCATTCCCCACGCGGAGGAGGGAAACACATATGCAAGTGATATAAACACACACATGTACATTAACGCATTCTCACACACATACACACATTGCTACACTATAGCTTAATATACATATATATACATATATATATATATATATATATATATATATATATATATATATATATATATATATATATATATATATATATATATATATATATATATATATATATATATATATATATATATATATATATATATATATATATATATATATATATATATATATATATATATATATAAAAAATATATATATATATATATATATATATATATATATATATATATATATATATATATATATATATATATATATACGATGAACGAGTGAGCGAACAGCATCCACAGCCAGGAGCGCATTTTCATCTCACGATACCATGCCAGCAACCCACTACCGCCGCAACAACTTAAAACGAAGAGTAAATGTTACATTCAGTGGAGACGACTCATGAATATCCTTCACACGTGCTCCATATGACATGACACTACTTAATATTTAAATAAGTTCAAATTATTAATTACTTATTCAAAAATACTAAATACTTTTTAATTTAATTTATAACATAAATGAAGTAATTAACTTTTTTTTTATTTGCAAGAACTATTAAGTTTTAATGTACATATATATTGTAGTTAGTTATATAGTCAACTGTAGTCCTGGTAAATCACGAAAGCCCATTTCAGTGTGGCTACAGTACGAGCATAAGTTCGAGCCAGTCGTGTAATATATAGGATTTTCCAATAGGGACGGGTAGATTTTTACAGTTCACGACGGCCATGTTCTTTTATCTGTTGTTAATTATTCTGTTTTTTATTTTTCTGGCACTAAAGATAAATTACCATGTCAACTTATAGAGCGTCGAGAAACACGTTCGCACGATAAAACTTTATTATCAAAATGGATATGCTTTATAATATGGCCTCTCCAAGTCGACTACTCAACATTTGATGGTCAAATCGGTGAACATTCGGCCTACACCCGTTGCCGAAAACATTATGACTGTCAGTAAGACTACTTAATATTGTTCAAGAAAAAGTGAAGCTTTGAATTTCGCGACGCGCACAAACTTGGCTTTCGCAGACATCGACTTGGTGAAGTCCAAGTGAACCAATAGATGAAGGAAAACGATCATAGATAACGCCGTAAACCGCTGACTCGGTTCTGAAGCTGTTGGAAGCGGATCCCGATTTCAGCAAAAAAAAATCATCAACAGCTACAAGGCTCATTTCTGTTTCAATGGCTTCTTGTATAGGCATAAGTGCTGGATTTGGGACCATGTTAATCCATACCAGATAAACCAATTGCAAATGCATCCGCACAAAGTCAAGTCAGTTTGGTGTAGATTGTGGCCCGGCGGCATCATCGGTCCGTACTTTTTCGAAAATGACGATTGCATTGCCAATAAGCCGCAAACGACCGGTGCTCTCAAAGTCAATACAGTTCGTACCATCGCTCAAATTCAGTCTGATCGATGCGCCAGAGTCACCGGTAATTTTTCTTAAATCAGGTTAAGGGCTCAAATAAAAATACTCATTTCAAGATTTTTATACTTATGTAAGAATTTCTTCGTTAGATTTACAAATCGATCCCGTTTTGTACTTGATTCAAGGGAATTGAGAACGAATCGTACTTCAAATTTTTAAGTACGTCGTCGGAGAAAAACAAAAATTTCAAAGCTTTATTTAGAGTGGCATTTATTTTTCTGTGTATGCACACGCGTCATTGCCCGGGACATATTTGTAATGCATAGACAATTATGTTGCTGACAAAGCTTTGTGACCATAAATTTTGTGTGGATTTTATTATGACACTATTTTTGTTGAACAACCTACACAGATTTGCAGATTTTTCATCAAGTACGAGAATCATTAAACTACTTGCGGAACTAACTCTATAACCAACACTTGAACCCCCCTTTGCGCCTTGGGATAGAATTTTCCAAAATGGTGCACGTGTTTATTTGTTGTACGGAGAATACAAACGGAGCTTGAAAACAATTGGATGAAAAAAAGATAACCTCATATAACATTTGACTCTCCTTTTCACCTATGTGTTCAATTATTTGTTCTGTAGAGTATATAAATCGAGTTTGAAAACAATCGGATTACAAGAAAATTATTCAAATATAATATTTGACCACTCCCTTTCCCGACTTAGAGGCGGTTTTTCCAAAAATATCACATAAGTGAGCGTTTTCACCATAAACTGAAATTACTGTCCAGAAGTCAGTTTCCACCTAGGCTACGGCTTTTTGACATGTCTTACCATAAGTAAAGTATCGCGTCTTTTCGCCTATAAATATATCTCGGTCACATTAGAGGCAGACACTTTAGTGATCCAGGTCCGGAGAGAATATATCTCGTCCAACTCCCACATCACGTTCTGAACCATCAGTTAATTTATGAAATGGCATTCTCTTTAATTTTCTTTAGCTAAATATCTATTATTTCTAATTATTTTATACCCAACAAAATTATCTCAAACCCTCTATCCCATCCACAATCGTCAAAAGGTGTAATACGTGCCACGGAACATCAAACTGGCATCCTGGGTCCATGCTATAAAAACTATACTGAGTCAAAAGCTCATTAAAACAAGTAAATGCTGTTGTACCAAACTTAGTTCGATGAAAAGTTCTCCTGAAAGCAATAAGCTCCCAAGCGAAGTACACAAAGAAATAAAGAAAGTGCTTGCTTTGGGTGCTAGAAAAGCTTAAATATTCGTTGCAGTTGTAACAAAAGTAACTACAATATTAAAATTATGGTTTCTTACATTGTTTATGAAATGAGTGAAAAGAGTTACAGAATTAAAACGGTTGATTCCAACAAAGTAGGAGTACTTATTTTAATATTGTTTTATTTATAATTTTTTATCATATTTATTATGAAAATTATATATAAACGTGAGCTGGCTCAAGACCATATCACATATTTAAATTTTTTTCTCAATGTAAAAAAAAAAAATAAATCATTTCCAGAAAATATGAATACCACTTTCGTAGTATATATGAAGGGTATAAAAACTCGCGTCGCGTTAGTCGCTGGTAAAGGTGTCTTTAGAGTTTGTGATGTATTGGTAAGGTAAGGAGTGAGGTGGTTAAGTGACATAAGATAAGTAGAAGTAGTGAGGACGATCCGATGAGCGAAAAACGAATGCCGCCGAGGACGATGCTTGCCGAAGACTTTAAAAAATTTGTTTCTTGACGGCGCGGATAGAGGAAGGGAAGCCTAGTATCTTTACTCGGTAGTTTGAGGGAGAATCACAAACGAATGCAACCTTCAAAGAAGACGTAGTCTTCGTCGCGTTTGACTAACGAGCAAACATTTTAACTCCTTCGCAATTATGTGTGTGGCTGTGCTGTGCTGTGCTGTGCTATGCTGTGTCTATGTACGACTATGTATATATATATATATGTTTGTTTGTGTATAGGGCTTTGTATTTCATTACTGTAAGATACATAATGTATGTGCACAGACACATCAGCATACTCAGCTCAGGCCTCAAGTTGGATCATGGCTGGCTGTGGATGTGGTTGTGTGGTGGGACGAATTTTATGGTGTAGGAAGGTTGTGGTGTGATGGGGAGGGGGCAGGCAGGTGGAGGTTTACTAGAATGCGTATGCTGATGCGCTTGTCGCGTTCGCTCATTTCTCGTTTCGCTATTGTCGCGGGTGTGAGTATGTGTTTGCGCGTGTGTGTTCCTGTGGGGGTGTCTTTGGATGGAGATGCTTGCCAAATGGGCGGCAAGACGTGGAGAATGTGTGAGAGAAAAAGACAGAGAGAGAGAGAACATTGGGTTAAGTGTGTGTTTGTTTGTGTGTGGTTGTGTGAGTATTCATACATTAATGTGTTTGTACTTTTAATGGCGCATGTGTTACATATACATATATGCAGATTCAATTACATATTGGGTAGCGACAAACAACATATATATATTGTTTGTATATATATATATATATATTCTCTCTCTCTCTCTCTCTCATCATCATCATATATATATATATATATATATATATATATATATATATATATATATATATATATATATATATATATATATATATATATATATATATATATATATATATATATATATATATATTATATATATATATATATATATATATATATATATATATATATATATATATATATATATATATATATATATATATATATATATATATATATATATATATATATATATATGAATTGATATGTAAACTTTTTATGGGTTGCATAATTATTGTAGGAGATATATGTACATTTTTTCTTGCATATTTGGTATAAATCTTAAGAAAATCTTAACTGAATAAAAGTAGATACATTTAACAAGCATTTACACGAAATTTTAAATCGTATTGTAAAATATAAACGTGAAACTTAAAAATTAATATTAAACTTAACTGGAAACTTAATAGCACTTATAATTCACAAACAGTTTTTACATATTCTTTGTTAGGTGCGTGTAATTTATTTGTCGTTGTATGTTGTTTGTTTGAAAATTAAGAAGCAAATAAATGTGCATATTATTTGTTTCTAATACGGGCTTTATTAATGAAAAGAAAAATTCGAACTGTGCAGATGATCGAATTTCGATCAATTATTAGTGTTTAAAACTCATATTACTTCGTAAATTTGTTAAATCATTCCAGCAAAAAAATGTTTTCTAAATAGATTCTGTACGCTAATGTTGATAATGATGAAGTTTGAGGCAATAGACCTAAAATAGCAAATCATTCGGATTCAAGCAACGCGCAACAGTCGCCGCCACAAAATTTTGTGCGACACATCGTCCGGTCAGCCTTTATTGTAACCCGAGAAATATCAAATTTTAAATAGTACTGTAAAACATACAAGTGGGGGTTTAAATAGGGGCTTTCCCAAAAATGCATATGAAGCGATGTAGTAGATGTGTAAGATGCCGCCATATCGAATTTCAAGTGGATATTGACGTTTTCCATACAAATGCATAAAAGTGAGCAGTGGGTTTATATGGGACTGAATCAAAAAAGGGCGGGACACGCCCATTTGTATATTTATATGAAGCGGTTGTATAAAAAGCCACCATGTCGCATTTCAACCTAATATTGACTTTAATAAATAAGTTTTATTACAAAAACACAAAAGTGGGCAGTATGTTTGTATGGGGCTACCCCAAAAAGTGGGAGTGGCAGGTGACGCTGACCATAAAAAGGTACCACTTTGCATTTCAACCTAATATTCACTTTAATAAAGAAGTTTTCTTACAAAAAGTAAAAAATGGGCAGTATTTTTGTATGGGGGCTACCCCAAATAGTGGGCGCTCCCGCCCATTAATATATATGTCAAGCATCCGTCCACTAAAAGTTAGCATATCAATTATTAAGTTGATATTGACTACAATAAAAAAGTTTTTCATACAAAAAGTTAAAAGTGGGTGGTGGATTTGTATGGGGGTTACTAAAAAAGTGGGCGTGGCGGGTCAATCTTGATACTCTATTAAACTGCAATAAATAGAAGTGTATGTGCATTTTAACTGGATAGCATAAAAATTGGGGTCTACGATGCCTCCTTTAATGCGTTACAAACTTTCAGACAAACTGATAATACCATTTCACACTAAGTGTGAATGGTATAAAAAAGAGTAATTCATTTCATAAACGGCGTATATACCTTGTCTTAAAAATAATACTAATAACAATAATATTGTCAATATGTTTTACATCAAAGTGTACAGAGTGTTAACTTTGGAGGGCCAAGGGTATACTAAGTGTAAATATGTAAAACAGGAAAAAGGAGGCGTGGCGAAACCCATAAAGTTCTGGTATATGTCCGTGTGATTGTCCGTCCGGCCTTCTTATGTTTGAACGACATCTCGGACACCATATAAGATGGAACATCTCAAACTTGATTTTTTTTAGTGGAACCAGCTAGTATATATATATATATATATATATATATATATATATATATATATATATATATATATATATATATATATATATATATATATATATATATATATATATATATATATATATATATATATATATATATATATATATATATATATATATATATATATATATATATATATATATATATATATATATATATATATATATATATATATATATATATATATATATATATATATATATATATATATATATATATATCGAAATTGAAACGAATACGATTTTTTTCCATCTTGGGTAAAAAGCAACAAGCAAATAACAAATTAATGGATAGAAATAATTACAATTAGTAACACTTAGCAACAAATACAAAATGTATGCTCTGAGTGGACTCGATTTTTTCCAGATTAAGTTTAAAGGTCACACAAAGACCAATAGATTTAAACACAACTCTAGACTTAAATAGCTCACCGAGTAACTTAAACTAAATTAAATATCTAATAAATTCATTAAAACTTTGACAATATGTGCATTAGTTTGGTAGCAATCGAAAAACGAAACGAAAAAAAATTTTCCTATTTAAAAATTTCGAAAAAAATTTGTTTACTGGGTGCTTAGATAAAACAAATTTTTAATATAAAATTTATTCATATTAGTGTTTGGCATGAAGTGCACTGTGGATAATTTTATTTCGCATGAAGTTATTAATAAGAATTAGAAATAATTAAATTAAAACAAGAAAAACGCAACCTTCGGTGGTATCGAAGTTTTAATACCAAGTTGTGCTTTTAGGTAGGTATTTGTAAAATCTAACAGGCAAGTTTGTTGAAGCCTACCCTAAGGTGGGCGTGACACGACCCTTTATAATTATGCGTAGTGTCCGTCCATATGAAGCCAAATGTCAAATTGATTTTGCCTGAAATGATAAAGTTTTTCATGACAAATATTAAATGTAGGTGGTGGGTTTGCATGGGGATGCCCCTAAAATGGAGAAATCACATCTATTTCTCTATATGTGAGGCGTTCGTTCATAAGAAAGCAATATATTCAATTTTATGATATTCACTGTAATATGAAAGTTTCACGCGACATGCCCCTAAAAGTGGGCATGAAGTATCCTTCAATAAGAAGCTACCATGCTAGTATTTAAGGTGATATTGACCGCAATAAAAACGTTTTCCATACAAAAAGTAAAAAGTGGGTGTGTATTTTGTATATAGCCTACCTCAAAAAAGTGGGGGGATCACACCCATCGATATATATGTGAAGAGTTCCTTCATAAGAATCAACCATGACAATTTTTAATGTGATGTTGACAGGAATTTTCTTCAACGCCCTATATGAACTTGGTATCCCAGCAAAGATCGTTCCGCTTTGCATGATGACGCTATCACATACCCAAAGCGTCGTCAGAGTAGGAAATAACCTCTCCGAACCCTTTGATACCAAGAGAGGTTTCAGGCAGGGTGATGCCTTATCGTGCGACTATTTTAATCTCCTGATGGAGTACATCCTACGCCAATGCCCATACGTAGAACGATCGGGCACGATCTTCCATAAGGAATTGATGCTACTCGCATATGCTGATGACTAGACATTATAGGCATCAACGAACGGTGAGTATCGAAGGGGACAGGGGAAGGTGCGAGAATTGGAAGTAGAGTAAAAGGGCATGGGGAAGGTGGCAGCAACGCTTCGGGTACCAGCTAGTATATATATATATATATATATATATATATATATATATATATATATATATATATATATATATATATATATATATATATATATATATATATATATATATATACTCTCTCTCTCTCTCTCTCTCTCTCTCTCTCTCTCTCTCTCTCTCTCTCTCTCTCTCTCTCTCTCTCTCTCTCTCTCTCTCTCTCTCTCTCTCTCTCTCTCTCTCTCTCTCTCTCTCTCTCTCTCTCTCTCTCTCTCTCTCTCTCTCTCTCTCTCTCTCTCTCTCTCTCTCTCTCTCTCTCTCTCTCTCTCTCTCTCTCTCTCTCTCTCTCTCTCTCTCTCTCTCTCTCTATATATATATATATATATATATATATATATATATATATATATATATATATATATATATATATATATATATATATATATATATATATATATATATATATATATATATATATATATATATATAGTATACTACTATACCTACTATATGCACCCTCATACTACCTACTATGCCACTTCCCCATACTATACTATATCCATTATATATATATATATATATATATATATATATATATATATATATATATATAAATAAATTATAAATATATATATATATTATTATATTATTATATATTATATATTATATATATATATATATATTATATATTATATATAATATTCTCTATATATATATATATATATATATATATATATATATATATATATATATATATATATATATATATATATATATATATATATATATATATATATATATATATATATATATATATATATATATATATATATATATATATATATATATATATATATATATATATATATATATATATATATATATATATATATATATATATATATATATATATATATATATATATATATATATATATATAAAAATATATATAAAAATATATATATATATATATATATATATATATATATATATATATATATATATATATATATATATATATATATATATACTAGCTGGTACCCGAAGCGTTGCTGCCACCTTCCCCATGCCCTTTTACTCTACTTCCAATTCTCGCACCTTCCCCTGTCCCCTTCGATACTCACCGTTCGTTGATGCCTATAATGTCTAGTCATCAGCATATGCGAGTAGCATCAATTCCTTATGGAAGATCGTGCCCGATCGTTCTACGTATGGGCATTGGCGTAGGATGTACTCCATCAGGAGATTAAAATAGTCGCACGATAAGGCATCACCCTGCCTGAAACCTCTCTTGGTATCAAAGGGTTCGGAGAGGTTATTTCCTACTCTGACGACGCTTTGGGTGTGTGATAGCGTCATCATGCAAAGCGGAACGATCTTTGCTGGGATACCAAGTTCATATAGGGCGTTGAAGAAAATTCCTGTCAACATCACATTAAAAATTGTCATGGTTGATTCTTATGAAGGAACTCTTCACATATATATCGATGGGTGTGATCCCCCCACTTTTTTGAGGTAGGCTATATACAAAATACACACCCACTTTTGACTTTTTGTATGGAAAACGTTTTTATTGCGGTCAATATCACCTTAAATACTAGCATGGTAGCTTCTTATTGAAGGATACTTCATGCCCACTTTTAGGGGCATGTCGCGTGAAACTTTCATATTACAGTGAATATCATAAAATTGAATATATTGCTTTCTTATGAACGAACGCCTCACATATAGAGAAATAGATGTGATTTCTCCATTTTAGGGGCATCCCCATGCAAACCCACCACCTACATTTAATATTTGTCATGAAAAACTTTATCATTTCAGGCAAAATCAATTTGACATTTGGCTTCATATGGACGGACACTACGCATAATTATAAAGGGTCGTGTCACGCCCACCTTAGGGTAGGCTTCAACAAACTTGCCTGTTAGATTTTACAAATACCTACCTAAAAGCACAACTTGGTATTAAAACTTCGATACCACCGAAGGTTGCGTTTTTCTTGTTTTAATTTAATTATTTCTAATTCTTATTAATAACTTCATGCGAAATAAAATTATCCACAGTGCACTTCATGCCAAACACTAATATGAATAAATTTTATATTAAAAATTTGTTTTATCTAAGCACCCAGTAAACAAATTTTTTTCGAAATTTTTAAATAGGAAAATATTTTTTCGTTTCGTTTTTCGATTGCTACCAAACTAATGCACATATTGTCAAAGTTTTAATGAATTTATTAGATATTTAATTTAGTTTAAGTTACTCGGTGAGCTATTTAAGTCTAGAGTTGTGTTTAAATCTGTGAGACCACCAGGAAAACGTTAAAACCTTCCAACCAGCATGTTTTTAGTTCCCAAGCATTCAACATTTTTTGTAATTTCTATGTTAAGGGGCTCACTAAGGACCATATTGGTCTTTGTGTGACCTCTAAACTTAATCTGGAAAAAATCGAGTCCACTCAGAGCATACATTTTGTATTTGTTGCTAAGTGTTACTAATTGTAATTATTTCTATCCATTAATTTGTTATTTGCTTGTTGCTTTTTACCCAAGATGGAAAAAATCGTATTCGTTTCTATTTCGATTTCTCTTAATTATGTAATTGTTAGCGAACTCATTCGAATTACGTGCTAAGAGTGCTAAGCAATTCATAAATACATTCCAATTGAAGATATCGATGGCAGGGCAATATGCTGACGTTCCCGACTTAACCGGACTAGATACCCAAATACTCTTTCCAGTTGAAATCTGTTGTCCATAACTATTAGCATGTTGCTAGAATGTGCTAGTTGGTGTGTGTGACTGTGTTGGTTTTTTTTTTTTTTTGAGTATTTGCATTAATTAATTACACAAATCATGAACAAATAATCATGCTTGGTAATAAAACAGATAGCGAGGCGAGGCCACTTCTTTGGCATCGTTGCCTTATCGACGATATATATGCATTAGCATAAACTTTCGAACTACTAGGTCTGGTCGACGGACAGACGAAATTTCAGTAAATATAATGAAGAGGCCTTACAGAGTTTCGTTTCCTTCGAAAAAATAGTTATTGTTTGCTTGATTTGAATAAATACAGGTGATCAAATATTGTAAAAAGAGAAAAGCAAAGAGAGAGAGAGAGAGAGACAGAAAGAGGGATAAAGCAGAATAATACTAATTATAGAAATTGTTAAAAAGTATTTTGTAAATGACTTTTGTATTCAAACTAGAAGTAATGCACGAAAAGCACGCGAGCTCCGTTGAAATTACAATTATATTTTTAAATACGGTAACCACGAACTTATCAGCAATAATTTTTTACCACGAAGACCGATGATTTTTTTTTGTTGTATTGGAAAGGGGTACGTTAGGGCTGGTCAAGTTCCGATGATGACATCCATATGAAAATCATGAAACTATTAAATTTGTACTATGTACTATGTGAATGATAAATGGTCGATTTTGGAGTATAATTTTATAAAATAAAAAAACCTCTTGACGAGGTAAAAATCAAGTGACGAAAGCCTACTTGCAACTCACAAAACTACTGATATCAATTTTGTGACGATATACCATATTTTTCATTTCAATGGTTTGAATCGATTGTAATATGTCAAGCGTTCGTCATGTTGCTCAGCTTTTTTAACTATAAAATGCATCAATTTATTTTTCTACTCAAGAATATTCTTGAAAATTCACCACTACATCGCAACATGAAATATATATATATATATATATATATATATATATATATATATATATATATATATATATATATATATATATATATATATATATATATATATATATATATATATATATATATATATATATATATATATATATATATATATATATATATATATATATATATATATATATATATATATATATATATATATATATATATATATATATATATATATATATATATATATATATATATATATCTCTCTCTCTCTCTCTCTCTCTCTCTCTCTCTCTCTCTCTCTCTCTCTCTCTCTCTCTCTCTCTCTCTCTCTCTCTCTCTCTCTCTCTCTCTCTCTCTCTCTCTCTCTCTCTCTCTCTCTCTCTCTCTCTCTCTCTCTCTCTCTCTCTCTCTCTCTCTCTCTCTCTCTCTCTCTCTCTCTCTCTCTCTCTCTCTCTCTCTCTCTCTCTCTCTCTCTCTCTCTCTCTCTCTCTCTCTCTCTCTCTCTCTCTCTCTCTCTCTCTCTCTCTCTCTCTCTCTCTCTCTCTCTCTCTATATATATATATATATATATATATATATATATATATATATATATATATATATATTTCATGTTGCGATGTAGTGGTGAATTTTCAAGAATATTCTTGATATATATATATATCCACATATATATATATATATATATATATATATATATATATATATATATATATATATATATATATATATATATATATATATATATATATATATATATATATATATATATATATATATATATATATATATATATATATATATATATTTCATGTTGCGATGTAGTGGTGAATTTTCAAGAATATTCTTGAGTAGAAAAATAAATTGATGCATTTTATAGTTAAAAAAGCTGAGCAACATGACGAACGCTTGACATATTACAATCGATTCAAACCATTGAAATGAAAAATATGGTATATCGTCACAAAATTGATATCAGTAGTTTTGTGAAATGGAGAGGCTTTCGTCACTTGATTTTTACCTCGTCAAGAGGTTTTTTTATTTATATATATATATATACTCCATATATCGACCATTTATCATATCACATAGTACGTAGTACATATTTAATAGTTTCATGATTTATCATATGGATGTCATCATCATATATATATATATATATATATATATATATATATATATATAATGATATATATTATATAGATATATATATATATATATATATATATATATATATATATATATATATATATATATATATATATATATATATATATATACATAATATATATCATTATATATTATATATATATATATATATATATATATATATATATATATATATATATATATATATATATATATATATATATATATATATATATATATATATATATATATATATATATATATATATATATATATACATATATATACATATATATATATATATACCATTGCCAGGCTAACTTCGAAGATGACGACCTCGATGATTCGACAATATGTCGACTCAAGTATATATAAATATATATGTATATATAAATACATAGATGACCTGACTCATTCCCAAGCCCAAAGCCCAAGCACGAGATACTCAAGCGATGAGGTGAGCAGAGCAACGCAACAGACAAGCGCATACAAATGGGTATCGATGTCAAAGTGTTTTCTCTGCTGGCTGTAGATTTGATTGTTTTTGTCCGTCCATCTGTGTGTGTTTGTGTAAGAGCATCTTTTGTTTCAAAAAAACTAGATTTGGACTTTACAAATAAGCACGCGCACCCACCTAGATTGATCTGACCAGCACTCTTCGATCCGATCCGTATCCATCCATCCATTCATTAATTTGTCTGACACCATCGTAGCACGTTCGTTTTTCCATTGATTTGTTCGTTTGCATATTTATGAATTAATTTACTGTCTCATTCATTAACTCATTCAGCTTTATCCATTTAAAGAAGAGGAAGAACGGTATCGCTTTGTTGTAAACTTCGCTGTGGACGGTAGTCTACGCAAGTAACGAAAGCAGTGATGCTAACGCTCAATTACATATTCCATTCAATCCCAACAATGCAAATGCAAACAGAATTCTTTCGTCAGAAAATTGATATCAGAAGTTTTGTGAGTTGTAGGTAGGCTTACGGCACTTGGCTCTTACCTCGTCACATACATTGTAGATAGACTAGATAGAAAGCCGAAGTTTCATAGATTCAAAGACTATAACACAGATCAGCATCCTCTCCTCTCTTAATGACAATGAACGAACAACGATGCGATGTGCGTGTTTATCTCGTTTTGGTTTTTTTTTTGTTTTGTTTTTGTTTTATTCATTTGTCTTTCTTTTTTAAAAATCTAGGTGTGATAAAATGCTAATTTGGAATTAATTTCTAACCTTTTTTATTATAGCGCATGCGCACAAGTTAAACAACCGCGTCGCAGTCGGCGTCGTTGAGGGCTACGGTGATGATCGATTCGGAAGTTGCAGGCGTCGTGTGGTAGGGTATTCCAAATTCCAATTGCAGCAACTCATTGATTTAAGCTTGAACTGATTTGTGAGCGAGATTGAGTCCATCTCCATTCATATTTGTTTGCTCCTTGGTTGCGCTCAACTGCAAATCACTTAACATAAAACAAGAGAAAATATAAATTTTAATGGAACCGAAGTTTCAATACTCTTCACACGCAGCTTAAAATAAATCACATGTGAAGCTGTTTAGTATTTAATTGTACCGCTGTAAACAAATTTATAATTCTTTGTTGTATAGTATAAATATCTACTACGGATTTTTATATAAAGAACTAGAAGTAAACTAGCAAAAAACTCGTAATGACCGGCCACAAGTCGGCTGCATCCCATACAAAAACATGTCAGTTGAGTATGCATTATTGGCGACTAAGCCGGTCGCAATCATTGTCGTATCATTTTTTTTTACATGGTTGCATTCAGAAATTTGTAAAATAGTTTAGTAGCATTGGAACAGTTCTCTTAAACGGTCTATTATTCTTTATTAGCCAGACACTCGTCCATACGAAGCAGCCACACACTCTTTCGAATTGATAATGATTGTAATAAACAAGTTTTCTTTATAATTGCTTTTTCATAATTTCTGGACTCTCCGACGTCTTTTTCTGGTTTTACGAACTTTGTGACAAAATTAATATACTATTCACTCTAAGTGTGATACGTAGAAAAGAGAATAAGGGAAAAACGGGGCTGCGCGATTTGCGCTGCTGCTACGCAAAGGGCTTGGCCCGGACCGGTTTCCATAGTTTCCAACTTCTATCTTTGCATTTGGTTTGCGTGGGGTGAGGTGCGGTCCATTTTAAAATGCTATGTTGGTAATTAAATTCACAGTGAACTGCCGTTGTTTTTGTTGCTGTATCTTTTGTTGTTCTTAAACTCCTGTCCAATGTTTGGCGTTAACGATAATTTGCTAATAATATTTATAATTATAATACTCATATGACATGGTAGATTATAAGAACTTTACTTTCATCGGTTCAATATTCATCATTAGGTTCAATATTACCTGCTTACATTAATATTTACTTACGGTATGACGATTTGGAAACGGCCAAACAAATGAAAAATCTTATTGGTTACATATATATATATATATATATATATATATATATATATATATATATATATATATATATATATATATATATATATATATATATATATATATATATATATATATATATATATATATATATATATATATATATATATATATACTCTCTCTCTCTCTCTCTCTCTCTCTCTCATATATATATATATATATCTATATACTCTCTCTCTCTCTCTCTCTCTCTCTCTCTCTCTCTCTCATATATATATATATATATATATATATATATATATATATATATATATATATATATATATATATATATATATATATATATATATATATATATATATATATATATATATATATATATATATATATTAACTGTTCACTAGGCTGACATTATGATCGCTGCTAATATTGTCTGGTATATTACAGATTATAAATCTCTCATTTACATTTTGATCACGAATCGGCAATATTCTTTCATACTCTGCACAAATACATTCGAAATGGCTAACGAGACATTCACACTTATGATGGCAGGCAACTTTCAATACTCGCTTGACCAAATAGAAGAATTTATTCATCGTACACACATTTGAAGCCGTTGAGTTGAATTTTAACTCCGGTACTCATGCGGACTCGAATTGCTGCATACCGAAATCTGCTCAAGAGCAATAAAAATACGCACACACATACGCTTATATTTTGGTTTGTTCTCTTTGTGTCTATGCCTGGTTTATAATTACTATGTACAATACCGGTCAAAAGTTTGGGTTCACATGATACATTTTATAATGTTACGCAATTTCGTAGGAATGTCGACATAAAACACGATCCACATTAGTGCGTACTGGGAGGTCTGGCGTGGTGGGGCGATCCGAAAATCGAGTTCGAATGTGTCACGACAGGACGCACTGTTTTGATGCGCCCAGTGCATACCACGCGTAACTTTTTTGTATTGCGACAGTTCACTAGAAAAATCGTAGTGTCTACTATTCTTCGTGTTTTTATGTACAAACAGGTGTGTAAAACATTTTTTGTATTCAATATCGTGAAGCCAAAGGAAGAATGTCATGTAATTGAAGTCATCCTTAAAATATCAGCGAATCATTGAAATGGGTAGAAAACTATATATTTTATGTTTTTATCATAGAGAAATGGGCCGAAAAGCAGAGCTAAGTGTAGAAACACGAACAGTCATTGTTACATTACACGAAGAGGGTTATTCAACGCGGAAAATTGATTCAAAAACCAACGTTTCTCAAAATGCAGTCATGCGACCGTTGCAGGCCTAAAGCAACTTCGAAACAAGAGGACAAGTTCATCTGTGTTGAGAGCAAAAGAAATCGGATTCGTACAGCTATTGAAATTCGTGAGCAACTCAATTTTACGCAAACAAAACAAAGTTAAAAGATTGAATTGGGCAAAAAAATATAAAGAGTGGTCGGTTGAACAATGGTCAAAAGTATTGTTTACAGATGAATCGAAGTTTGAAATTTTAAGTGGACGACGTCGACAATATGTGGGCCGTTTGGTTGGTGAACACATGATTAATCAATGCGTCATTCCAACAGTCAAGCATGGTGGAGGGTCAGTCATGTTTTGCTGGTGACAAAGATGGCAAATCAAGGTCATAATGGACAAAAAACTGTACCATAACATTGAGGGTCGTGTATTCGTTTTTCAACAGGATAACGATCCTAAGCACAAATTACATAGCAGAAATTACATAGCAGAAGGAACTGAAATATATGGAATGGCCTCCTCGGTCACTTGATTGTAACCCTATCGAATTGCTGTGGGATGAGTTTCAACGGAATCATTGCATAAACTCATCGAAAGGATGCCCAGAGTCTGCACTGCTGCATTACGAGCGTGAGGCGGGTATTTTGAAGAATCAAAAATATGAAGAAATAATGTCGAGTATTTGCGAAAGTCGACATAATTTGTTCACTTTATGTTTAATTTGTCATTAATGATGCTAATAAACTTTTGACCAGTTGTGTAAGATCTTATTAACACATCCATACACAGATACATGTAGTTACGCGAACATTTTCTATTTTATTGTATCACCAAGTCAAATAGAAAATTACAATATATTGGTACCTCTCCTTATGCATAAAGAAAAATATATATTATACACGTACAAACATACATAGATACTATTTACCTTGATGAAATAATAAATAAAAAATACATAATGTAAAGAGCCAAAGTGATCGGCTTATGTTTATTGATAGCGATGTCCATTGACAAGAACTGAAAAGTGCTACATCTGTGAGGTGGTCGATTCGTTGACTTTTCGTAACTGAGCTGACTACTTGCCTATCAAGACAAGCCAAGCAGATTGGATTCGAAATCAGAACTGAACTGAACTAGACATTGCACATGATCACCGCCGACGTTGAAGAGGTGATAATAATATTCAGTTGTTCTTGTTTGTTTATTTTTTATGGCATTCTCTCTGCCTGAATCGCTGTTGAATTTCAGTTCAGTCGTAATTCAGTTGAGCTGTGAATGACCAACATGACAAAAGGTGAGAAGTATGTGGGATGGTAGATACATATACAAGTATAATAGATGGCAGCGAAGCACACAGACAGAAAAATGAACCGAAATTTGTCTTTAAATGAACTGAGGTCGTCCTGTTTTGACACTGAGATACGCTTCTGCCTTCGTGAGCTATGCCAGCAGAACTAAGATGCCTAAGTTGATTAGTGTAGGGGAAAGAGCAACAAATGCATAACTATCGCATAGACAACATGGGGAGACGAGTTTGAGTTTAATCACATTGTTCCTGTTGTTTATTAACGTATTCAATGCAGCAGTTAAAACTTCAATAGCGTATCTTTATCATATTTTCTGAACTAATTGTGATAATTATGTAGATTTTGTCACAACAAAGCTAAATGCGTTGGCATCAGAAAATGAAAACGAGAAAATGGGAAACACGACTATTCTTAGGGTATACTCACTCGAATGAATATATATATATATATATATATATATATATATATATATATATATATAATATATATATATATAGAAATCAATGAAGAATCAAAAAGGGTATGAATGGAAACGATCAACGAAACGCTTTGAATATCTCTGTTATTGTTGATTGTTTAGCTACGATAGAATCACAGTTCGGTCTAGGCCAGATCAGTTTCCAATTCATTCGTCGAAACTGAAACAGATTATGCATATTAACTTTCCAAACTCATAGACAATTGCCTACAAAGCTGTAAACTCTATTTAGCCAAATCAATTGTGTAGGTATATTTAAATACATTCGACTGTCAATTAAATTTTAGTATGGCAAGTCAAAAAAATATCGCACAGTACCGTGAATGGATTAAATAAATGTGTATCACATTTTCTATGTACTTATAAATGTCATAGTAGCCCGACTTATAGCCTAATTATATTGCCGCAACTAGAATAAATTCGCAGTTGCAAGTCGCAACGGTGCAACAATCTATTGAAATCCTTGGCAGTTGAGCTTGGATTAGTTGTCGCAACTAGCATAATTATATATCAATTATACACACGTAGTGTATAATAATTTGGATTAGTTTGTTTGGTGGTGTCTTTTAATGGTCTTTCTCCTGTCTGTTTGAGTTCCTCAGTTTTTAATTCGGGCATGGAGACTTCCTATGTTCCTAGACTGAACAAACAATATATCACATTTACCATCCCACGCCCAGTTCTAGGGGCATGAAAACTTTTTCGTTATAGTCAATATGAACTTGATATGATGTCTTGATTAGAGATCGTCCCAATTGAGACCATCGCCCACTTTGTGGTTCTTGTCGGTAAAACGTCCATATATTTTGAGATAACCATCTCAAAATATAACTTTTAAATAATAATGCAGTTTTCGGTTAATAATAAGTGCTAATCCATTCAAGAAATTTCAAATCTATCACGTCAATTTTCAGAGATAATGGTACACCCAGAGAAAAAAAAGTATTTAAAAATAACAATGATCATATTCGATTTTACTATGCAAGAAAACATATTTAAATTAATTATGAATTGCATGGATTAATTTTTGCAATGAGTGTGTTTTCGTATACGGGTATGTAACGTCAAGTTACACAAATATGACTCATATTTAAATTAAAATTGAAGATAGTTGAATCGAGTATGTAACACATTTAAATTAAATATGGTCAAACTTTAAATCAAATATTTATATTATTTGAACTAAATATGAATAACATTTAAATTAATAACGAACATATTTGGATTAAATATGGAAACATTTCGCTTTTACTATGAAACATTTTTTAATTAAATATGACAATACTTTAAATCAAATGTCTGCCCTTTGATTTAAGCATGAAAAATATTTATATTAACCATTATATAGTTTATACGACCATTATATAGTATAGTATATAGTATATACATTTCATTAAATTACGAAATTCATGACATCTTACAGTCACTGATTATGCGATATTTACAATATCATGAAATGAAATGAAAGCTGCCACCTCAGTCAGACATGTAAAGCGAGGTGGCAACACATATCAACAAAAGTACATCTTAAAAAATTGTAAAAAAAAAAATAATAATAAAAATCTTAAAGACAAAACGCAGAAAAAGCCTAAATAGGGCAAATACTTAGATGTTTCTTTGTTTCAGCACTTGGAAACTGAAAACGAAGAAAAGCTTTCTCGATTTCAAATTTGGCGCTACCACACTGTCATTTCATTTCACAACATAAAATTTACAAGGTGCCAACGACGGGAGAATATCATTAAATAGAAAAAAAAAGTTTTCGTGATAATTTAGATTTTATATATATATATATATATATATATATATATATATATATATATATATATATATATATATATATATATATATATATATATATATATATATATATATATATATATATACATATATATATATATATATATATATATATATATATATATATATATATATATATATATATATATATATATATATATATATATATATATATATATATATATACACATCTAACTATTCACACTTTGGTTTTATATATATATATATATATATATATATATATATATATATATATATATATATATATATATATATATATATATATATATATATATATATATATATATATATATATATATATATATATCGAATTTCATTAATTTTTCAAATTTCGTTCAGCCAAAAGCCAAGATAATTGACTTTGTTTCGTTTAGGAATCACCACGCCATTGAAAGCGGGCCCGATCGTTACCCAATGTTCAGGCCAGGTAAGATATTACTCATGTTGTCTTGTTTACATCATCGTTACACTCATTCATTCGTCAATGCACAGTGGTTCAATTACTGAAAAAGAAAATGTTGCCTAAAACTTGTTTAATTTTGGAGCTACAGTAGCTATACGGCTATACAGTTGCGGTCAAAAAACATAGTAGTACGTACTACTGTCAACAATGCCTAATCTTGATATTTATCAAGTAGATTATATAAAACCGTTCACTTTCTTCATCTAATTCTTGCATATTAAGAGAAATTCTACACAATTAAACTGTATTATAAGTTTGTTCCACTTTCTTCTCGTTTTTACAATTCTTGCATATTAAGAACTTTATATAATTAAAATGTACTTGGCGTTTTTTGTATACTTAAGTTTACAGAAAATGTATACAAGGAGTTTCAAAATGAATTTGAATATCTTTTATATTAAAATTTGTTTGTTCTATAGTGCTGCAACGAGAAGAAGCGTGATTGGCACTGTCAACAAAAGAGATTTCATAAAAAAAAATATATTTCGTAAGAAAAACCTGTGCTCAAACACACACTAGCGCCTGAAACTCGCGGAACACCCAGTGTAATGTGTAAAAGATTAACGGATCGGCTAATAAGATACTTCATGCGAGATACATTCGCTCCGTTTACACTAATAAAACAATTTCTGAGTGTGGAAGAAGCAATTATAGAAA
>JAWNNQ010000552.1:0-60362 GCA_035044765.1 Leucophenga montana
GTCAATCAATTTGTGAACACACCTTCCGTAGTCCCAATTTCTCCGTCAAAATGCGATGAATCGAATCTTTGCGAATATTTAATTCAACTTCCATATAACACAACGAAGATTTCGGCTCATGTACCTTTCCAACGCATGTACCTACCAATAGGTGACGCCACCAGAAACAGCTATTTTTAAAAAGTCCTGTTTCCTTTGCGACAGACCCTGTATTTCACACATTGAAGCTATTACGGATGATCTTATAATACGGAGAATCGGTGTGGTAAAGGGTAACTCTACAACTCTGAAGTCAACTCTACTAAAAATAAAAAAAAAACATATTATACCTTATATTACCAATTTTATATGCTACGTTGTTAGTTTTCCTCTTTTGCCTATTATTTTATGAATATAAAGCGAAAAAAATATTTTTCAACTCTCCCTCTTTGTCCGCTAATGAGATATTTGACTGATCGTTACGAAATTTATACAGCGTACTACTATCGTTCAGAAGAAGAAGAAGTTTTTCGGCTATAAGCCTTTTGGAAAAGATGGGCTTAAAACCTTACTGCTAAACAGGTATCTCATTTAGGTGAGTACACATCCGAATCAAACTCCTTATAATCCAACTAAGCCTTTCCAAATGACAAGAAAGCAACTTGCAATAAAGAAGCCTTCGCTATGACCATTAGTAAATCAAATGGCTTTTTCAAGAGTTTGTAGTAACAAAGATACTCATATTTGTATTACAGCCAAAAAATAAAAATTATCACTTTTAACACAGTTTTTTAAAGTTCTTTGAATAATGTCCAATTAAAAATGTTGTACACAGAAAATAAAATCGGTACTAGAACCAGAACCGTCAAACGAAATTAACAGCTTAAAATTAAGAGGCGAAACTGGAATTTATTTATTATTTAAATTGCTTTAAAGCCGAAACATTTTAGCGAAACAAAACGAAATGAAAGAACCGAACTGGAACCAAAACATTTATGCCTATACCGGTTTCGGTTCTGACTTTTATATTTTTCTAAGAAAAAAAATTTACTTATGCACGGTGTACTTATGCATAATGTTCAAGGGAAAACAAAAAACAGCCGATATCATACATACTACGAGTATATGGTTAGAAAATTCTACAAATTTCATAGAACTATGCGAATAATCAAAAGTTACTCTCGCAGTTCCTGCTATGCAAGTAAGCGTAGAGCGATTGTTTTCACTCGTCAAATTTTTAATGAATACGCTTAGGAATCGGCTGCACGGAAAAACGTTTCATACATACTCCTAAAAGTGAGCATAGCATGCTACTTGTGACAGATGTTCGGTCTAGGTACATAGGAAGTGTTTATACCCGATTTCAGATCGATATCTTAAAAACTGAGGGAATAGTTTTGATTCATACAGATAGGGAACAGATAGACAGACAGATGTAAAGCATTAAAGGAGGCATCGAATATTCCATAAAGTATAAATATTCTTGATCAGCTCGACGAGACTCGTCGATCTAGCCTTGTCCGTCTGTCTCTCCGTCTGTATGTTGTTGCTCATTTTTTGTGGACCAATTTTTATGCTATCCAATTGAAATTTTGCTCATACACTTCTTTTTATTGCAGTTTAATATAGTATCAAGAGTATCGCCACGCCCATTTTTTGGGGTAGCTCCCATACAAACCAACTGCCCACTTTTGACTTTTTGTATGAAAAACTGTTTTATTGTAGTCAATATCAGCTTAATACGGACGGATGCTTGACATATGAATACATTAATGAGTGGGACCCGCCCACTGTTTAGGATAGTCCCCATACAAATCTACTGCCCACTTTTGACGTTTTGCATGCAAACAATTTTTTATTAAAGTCAATATTAGATTGAAAAGCAATGTGGTTTAATCATAACACTTAAGCTACAAAACCGATTGGAAAAAAATTGTTAAAACAGTTATTGGATATTTTATTACATTTAATATCATGTTTTTAGCAAGCTATTTATATTTAACTATTTATTTATTATATTAAGCTATTTATATTTATTTTATTTTATTTAACTGGAGGTATGACCTATAATGTGACACTATCTACACAATTAAGAAGAAGAAAATTAAAATAATTATAACTCGGAAACCTAAACATAGAAAACAAAAATTATATTGTTATTTTCCAGTTTAGTAAGCCATAATACATATGTAAAAAGATAATGACAACGAATGTACATTTTGGCTGTAAACTAGTGTAATTATTCTCTTTTTATTTCAAGAATTTTATAATTTTAACCGGTACCGGTACAAGTATTGTACCGGTATACCGAAACTAAATACCAAAAACTGTACTTAAACTGAATACCGTAGTAATTTGGAACCGGTAGAGAACTTTATAGCGAAATACAAGTTTCTGTACATACACATTGTTCAAGCGTGAACATGCGACGTCCCAGCGATAAGACTAACCGCGGACAAATGATAAGTAGCTCTATGCGTGGGAACAAACACTGGCTATGTGTACTTGTGTATGTTTATTTAGGATCGCCATCTGCTACACATTTATGTTACTTCATTACACATAGTTTGAGATAACGCTGCAGTCCTACAAATTCAGAGATAGTTTATAAATAGTTTAAGATAAGACTGCAGTCCTACAAAATCAGTGATAGTTAAGGGTTGAATAAAATTAATGAATAAAAAGGAGTCGCTCACATGAGCGGCAGAGTAGTACAAACAAGATCGTCAGCGCGTTAAGTTCTTTGGAATTCGAATAACGTTGACAAGTACTTTACAAGTGTATATCACTTAAGAGATAGTGTGTACATTTTTTGGTCCTTCGAGCCGGATGTGTATATCAGTAAAGAGATACTGTATGCACGTTTTTTGGTCCTTCGAGCCGGATGTGTATATCAGTAAAGAGATACTCTATGCACATTTGTTGGTCCTTCGAGCCGGATGTGTATATCAGTAAAGAGATACTCTATGCACATTTGTTGGTTCTTCGAGCCGGATGTGTATATCAGTAAAGAGATACTGTATGCACACACATTAAGTAAATACATTTCGTATAAAACGTTGGTTGTACATACATTTTACAAGTGATATTAACTTTTATATATTTTTAATTACAAAATACTTTCATTAGTTTATACCGCATTATATTACCATTCGTTGACCGACCGATCAACTAGTTTCTGTATATGTATTTATAGACTAGTGTTATCAGAGTTAACTCCGTAACGTATTTCACTTTCAGAAGAATTTTGTAATTTGAATTTACCAAACTTTGACAATATGAATTTGAAAGTGTCAAGTTCAAGTGAATTCAAATTGTTAAATCCTTCTGAACGTGAATTTAACGAAATCACTTCCGAACAAAGTATGTATTCGTATTTGTAACCCGTATTTCACATTACATATTGAAATAAACATTTAGAGCTTGTATTACAAAAAAAAATATTCAAATTTGTTTAAAATTACTTTGCTGTAACACTATGGTAGATTTTGTATACTTTCTTTGAGAAGTACACTCAAATAAAATAATAATGTTTATTTTTTAATTTAAAAACTAGTTTACAAAATAAAACAATTTCAATTAAATACACTTACCATCATCCAATGAAGTTTACAACTGAAACCGCACACTTTTATTTGTTTATAATTTTGTATACAAATATGAATTGACTTTCATGCGAAATTTGCAAGTTTCAAGGCTAAATTTCTGTTAAACACTAGCTACATAGTCAATCTTAAACAAAGAAAAAAAAAAGAAGGAAAACAAGCGAAAAACTTTTAAAACTTTCACTAGAAATTATTTAACGATTGTTTGTAAAAAAAGAAACTTCTCTTCTCGTGTCAATTAAAAACGTGAACTAATTCGAATTGTAACGGTCTCAATGATTTTTTACGTTTTTTACGAGTTATTTAACAAACTACCAACAACAAAAAACCAAAAATTCTCAAATTTTACACTAAAAATTTTGCACATTTGCGCTTTGCAACAATTTAACGCTTGAATATTTCGTTATAAACATACGTCGATCAAATAATATATTTATTTATATTTTTCGCTCGCTGTTTATACAACTTTTATTAGTTGTTTATACAATTTTTACACTAAGCACTCAAAACAAAACAACAAAAGAAACAACAACAAAATAATATGGTTTTGTGTTGTATTGAATTTTATACTTTTTTTAACAAAAAAAAAAAAAGAAACAGCAACAGCAACAAATTTTTTAGCACATAAACAAAAAAATTTGAAATAAATAAACACGCGCGCGCTCGATTTGAATGAAATCAAGTTGAACAGTGGTGTCCGAACCGAGAATGTGGTGTGTGGTGTGGTGAATAAGTGACAAGCGAGCGAGCTAGCGAGCGAGTGGACAGCGCGCCACGAGTGCCGAAGCCGTTATGACAGAATCTTATAAGCATCAGAGCAACTTATCCTTCTGGCGAATCGAACGACGACGACGATGACGACGACGACGACGACAACGACGACGAAAATGCCGACAACAACGATGATGACGATGACGATGACGATGACGACGAAGATAAAGCCGACAACAACAATGTAATACGAAGAACGACAATGAACGACGACGACTCGACTGCACTGCACTGCACTGCACTGATGATGATAATGATGACAATGATATTTAAATGATTATGATGTTTAACGTAATAATGATGTTCAAAAGCAATGGCGGCATCGGCAACGTGGAAACGGAAACGTTGCACGATGGCAGCGCTATTAGACGAAATGTTTTGTGAACGCCAAATGCGCCAAGCGTAAAATGATGAAGGCAAATGAAGATTTAGCAATGTCAGCCAAAGTTACTTGCACCTCTTGCATGCATACTTGTTGTTGTTTTTTTTTTTGGTTTTTTGTTGAGATTTTAACACGTGCTGCCATGTATTGGTACAGTGGTCACAAAAAAAAATAAAACAAAATAAGAAATAATTGTAATCAAAAGAACCAAAGATACAAATGTACATATACACTATGCATTACCGGTCTCACACATTGCGCGTGCACACAAGCGGCAGCAGCTGACTATTTACACTGGCTACAAAATGTCGCCATAAATACTGTAATACTTAGTGCCATTTGCACGCCTTGCCTATATTTTTATACTTATGTAGTTTCTAGTTTTCAATGTCATGACTGTTATTAAGCATATAAACGTATTACCTAAATGAACGAACTTTTAATTTAAATCATAGAACACGTGACGCTATCTATTAAATGTTGGCAGTGTTAGAAAGATACATTTTTCTTCTTTCGAAAGCAGCTAAGCTTCATGCTAATCGTTTGACAGGTCACAAAATGACACAGAACATAATAACAGCAGTTTTTGTAGTTACAATATATCGTAAAAACAAAAGAGCAATTATTGAATTTTGCTTCAAACTTGGTAAAAATATTTGCTGAGACTTAAGAATTGTTAAGAAAAAGTTTATGTTGATGACTGTATGAGTCGTACTCAAGTGTACACATGGTTTACACGATTTAAAAACGGTCGTTATGATTTAAACGATGATCCAAGACCTGGACAAGCCGAAGCCTCTAATCGTGCTGAATTAGTGGAAAAAGTATGTGAAATAATCGCTATCGATGCAAATTTCACTGTAAGAATGCTAGCAGAAAAGAATTGAATTCATCGTACTGTACAATCTACAAAATATTAACTGTAGATTTGGGTAAAAGAAAGGTGTGTGCACGTTTTATACCACATCAGTTAAATGATGATCAAAAATCATCACATCATTTCAACAGCTGAAAACGATTCAGATTTTCTTGATTCGATCACAGCTGGTGATGAAACATGGTGTTTTAAATATGATCATAAAACTAAGCGACAATCTACAGAATGAACGTTATCAAAACATAAAAAATTTCGTTTTCAGAAGACAAGAATCAAGACAAGGTCGATAACTTTCTATGATTCCAAAAGTATTGTTCACAAGGAATTTGTTCCAAAAGGTCGAACTATCAATGGAGAATATTATTTACAAGTTTTGTTTTACATAGTTTGCGATTCTACGTGTTAGACCCAAATATTCCAAGGGAAAGCAGCTGTTTTTATTGTTTGACAATGAATTTTTGATGAAAAACCGATTTGTCTCATTGACCTCACTCCGCATTCGCCTGATCTATCACCATGCGTTCATTTTCTCTTCGCAAAAATGAAAACTGCAATTGAAAGTAGCTTTTTACGATGACATTCCAGCCATACAAGCAGCCATGAGACATGTGCTAAAGAACATCACAAAAAGCGAGTTTCAAAAGTCTATGGATAAATTGTTTGAGTTGCTTCGAAACGTTGTACATATTGAGTTAAATGGATCGTATTTTTATTAAATATTAGCTTTGAAACATAATACCATGCTTGTTTCATTTTATTACTAAAAAGTTCGGTTATCATCAATCAAATCTATCACATATATATCAATCAAAATATCGAGATATGAAGCTATCTCCGAAAAAAGAGAAAAATATCAAATATTATATTAATCATAAACCCAACGGTCTTGGCAGCAATTTGTTTAATGCGTGTGAAAAGTATTGAAGCTTTGGTTCTACCGAAGTTAAAATTTTTTCTTGTTTGGTTGTAATTACATCTTAAAAGCATTTTGGCATTCAAAGTTTTTGCATCCAGCCGATTCACAATAAACTTGTCGCTTGCAAATATACACTTTACACTTACTTGAGTAGCAGGAACTGCGAGAGGTAACTTTTGACAATTCGAACAGTTCTGGGAAATTTGTGAAATTTTTTAATCACCTTTTCAGTACATTTTCCTTGTGGTTTAATCGTTTGTCTGAGAAAACCCCTAATTGAAGCTAATAGATCTTCTTGTGTCTTCGTGATTCTTATTGAACACATCCATGCATGCATCGAGTTCGTCTCCAATTCCACATAAGTTACTTCAATTCAATTAGTTGCACTTTTTCAGCGAAGAATAAAACTCTGGAATATAAATCTGTCATAGCTGCTTTACAAATACTTTCCTGTTCAGATGTCAGCTTTACAGATTTGTTCTTATACGTATTTAAAGAATTTTATATTATAATTTTATTAAGGATTTCTGCGCTTGATTTATAGATCAATCCCATTTTGAACTTGATTCAATTCAATTGAACACGAGTCATACTTTTTCTTTATTTCGGCAAAAGGTTACGGTTTAAAAAAAAAATATCGGTTCTGGTTCCGATTTCGGTTCTTAATTTGAATCGGTTAATTTCGGTTAAGAGTTTCAGTTTCGGTTCCAGTTCTATACTCTGCTTAGAAGTATGTTAAGTACACAAAACGGTGTATTTTCCTTCTGGGAGAGCAGATGGACCTTCATCCAATATTTGTATAAATATAAAATTTGTTGATTTTTTATTTTAAACTAAAAAGAAAATAACTTTGTCATTTAGTATGTGAACATGTTGTAGGAATTGTTTTTCCCGACTTGATAAATTGGACATACTAGTAGGCATTTGGTACCAAAAGAACGGAGCAACTTCTCACACTTGAAGAGCATCGATGGCTGTTTTGAGGAAACACTTCGTGGAGCACCTTATCTCAATAAGAGACGATTCGATTGAAAAACCGTGGACCAGGCAATAGAGATTCTGGTGTTGGGTGCGAAGAGACCCGCACCTGTGCCCGTATCGGTAAGTCAACCATCAGTGAACCAGTTGATCGTAGATGGTCCAGTACCAGGGCTGCCCTCCTCCCAGTCTGATCGACTCGAAAGGAGAACTGAGAAGCGTCTAACGAAACGTATTTCAGTGGTCAAACAAACTGAAACGTTACAGATTTCGATACCACGGATGAATTTAAAGATACTAGAGTAACCAAGTTCACTTAGAGCCTCTGGTGCTACTGAGGATTGAATAAAAATTTGCAGCGGAAGTAGACCGACGATCGCCTCTATTGAGACAGTGGGATATGTTAGCATAAACCCGACATGCTCAGACAAGTAAGCCATTGCAGTTTTTCGCACTGCCTTACTGCACATATTACACCATATAAGGGTAGCCCATGTACTGTAGGTCTCACCATTGAAGTATAGATCCAGAGTATAGTATAGTGTGTAAAACGAATTCATCTCAATTACACTCCTACACTTGCTACACTCCCCGATCTAGCCATGTCCATTTGTTGTTCAGTCTGTCTGCGAGTTGTCAGTGCTCTGTTCACTCAATACTTGAAATATTGGTTTTAAAATTCGTATGGGGACTCTTTAACTTAAGAATTATCCCAATGACTGCGTTTTACTACTTGAAATGTATAGCTCCCATACAAAAACACTTTGTATATATTTTTTTGTATCGAACATGTTTGAATTAAAACAATTATTTTTAAAACATTAATTGTTTTCAAATTGGTCAACTAACTGTATACACTTATGCTAAATAATATAAGATATAATATAAATTCTACAAACCTTCACATTTGAGAAATCTATAAGTCAACTGTCAAGCGATCCAAAATACGAGTTTCTATAAATTTTAATTTTTCTTATAAATTGTTTCTAATCATTTCATGCGCAACAAAATTCTCCACAACCCACTATAAGCAGCTGTGAAGAGTATTAAAGCAGACTTGCTTATCTTATACTATGAGAGTCATCCAATGGTAAATATCCACCGCAATTTCTGTATAACAGACTGACAGACTGCCAGTGCCAAGAAGGCTAGCAGATGAAAATGTCAGCTTATCATCCGAAATGCAGTACGAATTGAAGCTAAAGCTTGGTCATTTTTAAAACAACAAGGATAGATTACTGCAGTCGTGAGTTTAAGACTTATTAATACCCTACATGCCTGCCTATGCAATGGCCATGTTATTCTGCACCATATAACCAACTGTACTCAGATAGCCAAGCAGCTGTCAAAACGTTGGACTCCTGTCCGAATCGTTCAAAAACCATCACTGACCTGTAAATCTTCTAATGAGTTGACTGAGCAGAACAATATTATCCTCGTTTTTGCATAGCAATATTGGCCAGCATGCCAATAGATTGGGAGCTAAATCACAAGGCGTCGTCACCTTCTATGTCACTGTCCAGGACTGTCCAGGAGAAGAATCAAACACCTGGGGTACTACTTCCTAAATGACGTAACTGAAACTTTTAAGCTGGATGTCAAAAATTTAGTGCACTGTGTAAAATCTTTCAAAAATTATGTTTTTCTTACAAACAGTCAAAAGTAAACATGTAGTTTGTATGGACGCTACCCTAAAAAGTGGACGTGGCATATCAATATGGATGCTCTATTTGACTGCAATAAAACGAAATCTTCGTGCTGGTTTACAGCTCAATAACATAAAAATTGATGTCCCAAATATGTGAGAAAAACTTTTTTCAGGCCTTGCGGTCTTCAAAAGTGTGCATATACGAGTGAAATAGCCGTATTGTGGGCGTGGTGGGCATCCGCAAATTTTTCAAATTCCATCAGCATAAGGACCAGAAGAATAAACATGTTCATGTTTGAAATCTCTAGCTCTTACAGTCTCGGAAATCTGTTATCTCAAACATTCAGACGGATGCACTGACGGACGGACGGACGGGACCAGGGTATACAAAATATGGCTTTGATGCAACATTTTGGCTGTAAACTTATGTTATTTGTTGTATAGAGTATACAAACCGTATTTAAAAACAATCGGAAAAATATTTTCCCACATAAACTTTGACCCGCTTTTTCCCACTTGGGAGCGAAATGTCCCAAGCAACGCGTTAGTGAGTGTTTTCACCATAAAAAAAAGAAACTATAGTTCAGTAATCATCTTTCTAGCAATAGCGGTTTCCGCTGTTTCTTAATTATGAATGAATGAATCAGCCAAGTCAAGCATTATTATAAATATACATGATATACACAAGGTCGTGCCACATTATATCAGTGCAAAAATGGTAAAAATCTTAGACTACTTGCTCACACAACCCAGACCAACATTGGCCAATAATTTCTTTGCATCGATGCAAAAAAAGTGCTGCCAAATATTTCGAAAACTTAGCAAGTGGCAGCTTGAATTTTGTTATTTTTTTGTACATTTGGTATTTTTTTATGTGGTAACAACAACTTCTTGTCGTAGGCAGATGCCGCCTGCAAATTTGAAAATCAAAATAAAAACTTTGCATTGAATACTGCAGTTCGTATGCTCTCAATTAATTATATATATATATATATATGTTGAGTAGTAGCTTTATTTACTTAATACGCCAATAATTTGTTTTTAATACTTTTTTCGAGTCGAGTCATTTTCACTACCCGGCAGACAAGAACGCATTAAACAGAGTTTCAAAAAAATTATAAAAGAGACTGATAGACTTGAAAAACGATGCGATTGAAGACTTCCTGATTAATGCTGAGCCAAATGAACTTGAATGCGATTTATGGAGAGCTACAAAATATTTAAAACGTCCTAATTAAAACGCCTAATGGGGATTGGTGTCACAGCTCAGAAAATTTGATTATAGTTCCTGCATCGAACTGATAAATTTTCCTCACCAAAATTTAATAGCAGTTCGAAACAAATAACCAAACCAAATAGCTCTCAAATAGCTGATATTGCAAAGTTGCAACACTTTATTTTGCACAAGTGTGCTTTGCTCACGACGCATTTTGTGCAGTTTTGCACTTTTTTTAGTGTTGCAAGAGCTGGTCGATAGACTAAGGTGCTTTGTAAACTAAAAAATGTTGTACATATTCAGTTGAGCGGCACTGTTTTTTAATGAATGTTTATTTGCTTTAAAATCATGATCTGAGATTCGTACCGTTTCGAAATATTTTGTACAGAAATATGCAGCAAATATTTTTGCATTTGTAGGGCATGACAAACAAAAAAGCCGAAAGCCACAACAGCAAGGGATAACAATATAGAATAAAGGCATAAAATGAACGTACGACGAAAAGGAAATCAAAACAAAATACTAGAGCAAATGCATTGATGAAGACAGTCGAGCGGTGTAGCAGTGGATGGGTGTTACAGGTGGTCCATACATCTTAATAAGTGGGTGGGTGGTTGGCTCTGTGAGTGATAGTATGCCTCTATGCCTGCTGAGTTTTTTTTTTTTTTTTTTAGTGGGCGGCAGGTGCACCTATGAGTTGTGCGCGCGCACGTTGTAAAGCTTTATTTCAAAATGCGCAACGTATGTCCCTGCTTGTCTATGAGTATGTATGGATATAATATTGTGTTTGCCTTTTGCGTTGAGCACGTGACAAGTGCAAATTCGTTGCTAAATGAACGCGAGTTTAAATGAATTAGTTGCAGACAGTCAGACAGACAGAGAGCAGATGGACAAACTTTCAAACATATTAATATACAGTCCAATTAATAGTTAAATAAATAGTGGGTGGCATTTAAAACATCGATGTGCGAACTTGTAAATAAAATGTTCAAATTCAAATTTTGTTTTTATAAATTAAAAATGAAATTAAAAATTTTCTTCTGCTTTTTGAAATAAATGAATTTCCATTTAAAAAGTATGTTGATATTATTTCTAAAACGTGTTTCTGTCGCCATATCTCCCCAATATTTTATCAAAACCAAAAAATAAGCCATCCTTTAGAAGCTTCACTTCAGCGCAAATGACGCAAAATAAAATTTCATTGGACTAGTGGACGGAAACAAACCAAATTTGTTACATCATTCTGTGAAAGTTTGCACAGAAATGCCAGTAGTACAGCCTTGAAATCCGTCATCAAGCCCTTAGCTTCTAACAAATCTAACATCACTAATAAATTGATTCACCCTGGTAGATTTGGGGTCATACATTAAGCTCACACCTTTTGAAATAACCAAAGAACAAGAATGCAATTTCCAATAAGGGGTTTCGTCTCAATGACCTGTGAACCTGTGACTTCTTCACGAGTTAGTAGATCCAATGATATTTATGTATCTTTGAAAGCCACATATGGACAAAAAAAAAATGATGTTTACATTATTATATATAATCAAGGAATAAAACCAAAATGTATATCGGTTTTGGTTCCGATTTCGGTATCGGTTCCAACTTACTTCGGTATTCGTTTTCGGTACGGTTCTTAGTTTTTTGTTTCGATTAACCGGTTGCAAAACAAAAAAGAAAGTGTAATTGTGATTAGCGCTCTATAATGTATATGAATTTTAGCTGACTCAAGGTTTTTTTTGTATTGGGAAATATTTTTTATAGATCTATTTCCTCAATGCGAAAGAAGGAAACAATGATCGGCTGCCGATACACGTGTTTCAACGAAAAAGCCATGTACGTAGCATTTGGTGTCGGAAATAGTTACTGCGACCACCAAATGTAGAGAATGAATTTAAACCGCTGTTTTTTACTTTCTGCGAGTTTAAAAACACTGATCACTACTTTTTTCAACACTTCGCAACACTGTTAACAATATGACACGGAAATCTTACACGAAATAGAAACGGAGCTATTTCCAAAAATGTCGCGCGATATTGCTGACGGGATATATTTTTTCATGGTCACACGAGGTCGCGCGTCTATCATAGCAATTTGATACGAAAATATAAGACCGTGTGACAATCAAAGATGATTTCAATTTTAATTAATTACTAGTTGGTCCTTCCACATGCTCCTTTTTACTATACCTACAATTCTCCTACACCTCTTCTTGTCCCTTCCACCCCTTCTCCAACCACTACTTGTGCTGCCCCCATTCCTCTGCCCCTTTCCCTAGCTCTCCTTACTTTCCACCCCTTTTCCCTACCCAATACGATCCCTTTAATATGTATTCAACATTTGATCCCTCTATCTTAAATGTTACCCAGCGCGTTGCTACCTCTCCTTCCCTATGATACCTTACCCTAACTCCCAGTTCCCTACCCCTCTTCCCCCCTGTTAGAGATCATTAAAATCGGTCCAGCCGTTCTCGAGTTATAAAATTTTTCATACAAAAATATTAAAATCGCGATTAATAAATTGGGGAGGGGGGTTTTTTTTTATATTGGCAAAACCTTCTCTGTTCCTAAAAGCATATACACACCAATTTTCACGGCAAATGGTTGGAAGGTGTATCTCTCTATCACGGACATACAATTATATATAGGTATATACATAGATACATAGATACATACTTTCGATTTTATATATATATATATATATATATATATATATATATATATATATATATATATATATATATATATATATATATATATATATATATATATATATATATATAGAAGAATAGATTATTAATGGACAAAATTAACATTTCTTATTTCCGTTTTTACCGAACTATCTGAAGTTTTGTTATCCCCTTACTCTATTATACTTATTGTTGAAGTCATGTCATCGTAATGATGAACATTTATTTATTTGTACAATACAATCCAAAAAATAGATTTATAGATTTTCTGATAGATTTATTAAATTCAATCGCTTAATCGAAAAGCTGTTCTCAATTTACGAGTATTTTTGGTGAAAAGATGTCATACTCGTATACACGATGTGAGACGAAGTAGTAAGTCAAATCTTTTTATATGCGTCATTGGTACATGTTATCATCAACAGAAGTATCGGAGACAACCTCACGCGTTGCCAAGACAGTGCGATCAACAGATTGAAAGGCTAATAAAAGAACAGCAACTGTCAAGTACAATATGCAACTCTATTTTAAATCTAAATCGGTGTAGGCAGCGAATCGAATCGAACTGAGCTCAATTGCAGCGAAAGCATCGAGATATACTCGTGAGTTTCAGCATAGGGTAAAGTGGCACAGACATATGACAGTATGTTTGTCTGTCTGTCTGTCTGGCAGTCTGGCAACCTGCCTACTCGTTCATTTGGAGTCACGTGTACACGTATACATTTCTATGTACACAAAATCCCATCAGACTCATCGCTGGCTATTTACATGCCTTACGCAGATACAGTGCTCCAAAAAAGTCTACGTACAGCAGCTACTTTGAGTTTAAGTTGAAATTGTAACTTCTGAGATTTGAATCAATGTTACATGTTATGTTCTGTGTAAAGAGCTGATGTATCGTTGTATTCCATTATGGCGAAAATCCGCACTAAGGTGGGGTATAGAAAAATTCCACCGATAAGAGAAAAAAAAGAGTGTATCAAAAGTTATGGGAGAATTCGGTTGTGAATGGTTATTTAGAAAAAACAATCTTTTTAATCTGATTTTGAGTGTTTTCACTCCGAGATAGACTCCCATATAAGCAAACAATCTGACGAATCAATCCAGCTAAATCCATCTGGATGCTGTTGTGAATGATTTTTTTTTTTTTTTTACTTAAAATATGGTTTCTTTTGAACGAACGCTTTAGATAAATATCAAGGGAAGTGTTCCGCCCACTTTTAGGAGTAGTCCCCATACAAACCTACCGCTTTAACTTTTTATTTATTATTTATTACACTTAAAATCAAATTTAAATGCAATATATTGCCTTCTTATGAACCGACCCTTCACGTATGTACAAATAAGTGAGTTCACCCTTTTAAGTGGTAGCTACCTCCCACATTTTTAATATTTTTCATGAAAAACTCTTATATGCACAATCACAAAAAAAAATTGATATAGTCACTTTTTATGGACGGACAAATGTTCCACACACCTTCAGGTAGCTAGGTTTTACAATTAGGTTTATGCCCTGTACCCATAGCGTAAAAGGGTATACTAAGTTTGTGAAAATGTATGTAACGGGCAGAAGAAGGTGTGGCTCATTCTATAAAGTATATACAGAGATCAGCGCTCGAAGTGTTACCAACTTCACGCTACTGCTGCAATCAAACGGCTAATGACAGCGCGCTCTTGTTTCGTCAAGTGTCAGTCTGTAACGTTGTTTACAAGCCTACGAAAGCATATCGTTTTACGTCGCAGTTAATAAAATGTAATGCTTTGAATTTGGCAAGAAAATCGAAATCAGCCAATGTTAATGAGCCAAGTCATTTACATGTGCAGAAAACGTGGTACAATCAATGATGGTAGCATAAAAAAACGCCATGGAGGAGGACATGCAAAAACAGCAACATCGGCAGAAATGGTTATAAAGGTGAAAGCCAGAATTCAACGTAAGCAAGGCATCTTCGCGCGTTGAGAATGGATACCATCGAACTAGAACTTATAGAATTTCAAGATTATAAACTTGTTCTTAAGAATGCTATGTGCGACATAATGTTAACAGTGCTAATTCTGAAAAACGAGAATGGTATACGAAACACTCCGGGTAGAAACACTCCGGGTCAACACTTTGATAATCAATAAAAATTATAAAAAATTAATTCGCTATGTAAGGTTTTTGTCATGGAGTATTTTTGTTATTATATTTTTTACGGTTCTAAAAAGTAGTCATATCTCTAGTATGCAAATGTACATACAATTATATTTATGCTCTAATATTTTGCTAGTAGAGTGCAAACGAAGCAGCAGCAAAAGTAAAAAGCAGACGAACGAGACAAGCAATGTTGAAGAGTAAGTGAACACTGCGCTGCATGTTTTGCTCATTTGCTTTGTCTTTTTATTCGGTTTGATCGTTTCTTGTATCAAACCAAGTTTAACACAACTTGCAACTGTTTGAAATATTTCGTTTTCATTTGCAACACTTTTTAAAGAGTCAAGTGAAAAGAGGAATGGACATTTTTTGTAAGTATTTGTATACATATACATACACATATGTATGGTAATGGGCTCTCTCGCCTTTAATTTAATTCTTGGAATTCTTCCTTCTGTCGTATTCTTACAAGTTTGACGGCAGTGGTTGATGATGAACTTGTTGCGAAGTTCGAAACACGTGTCTCACGTGTCTGTATATATATTTTTTGAGAATGTTTTGTTTTATATCAATAAACTTAAAAGTAGTTGCTGTACTCTGACTTTTGTGAGACACTGTATATCTAAATATGCAGATGTATATATACGGGAACATACACCCACCAAGAGTGCAATAAGCCATGCTGCTTTGAGTTTCTATATTTATGTATATGAGTTTTTATAAAATAGAATATGAGACAGCGACAGCGACAGCGCGAGTGTATTTGTATAATAGTCCCATGCGGCTACATCGTTTGTAAATATTTAGTTTTTAATTGAAAAAAGTAATAGCAAAATTACAAAAAGTGGAATAAAGAATAGAAATTTAGTATTATTTTTTTTTTTTTTTTTTTGGCTAAATCGATACTTCTACAGCCTTGCAGATGCAGATTGTTAAAAAGTTGACAGTAGTCTAATGAAATATGGAACTTGTCAGAAACAAATTAGTTTCAAAACTACGTGCATCATATTTTGAATTTTGAAAGAAACTTTATCTAATCCAATCTAAAAGGTGTTCCAAGAAGAATCCACCGAACGCTACGACGAAGTCTTAACAATCTAAATGAGCCTATTCGAGAAGGAAGTGTTCAATTTCATACAAAAACCTCATAAAATGGGTACAGGTTCGCAAGGTGCTACCCCATAAATTGGTCCGATCTGGGGCTATACCGAAAATTTTGCAAGGAGCACCAAATTTGTCATGTCTAGCTTAATAAAGAACAAACACACAAGAATTTACAATAAAAAAAAATGTATATACAAAAACTGGAACATGTTGGTCAAGTTTGTATGGGGGTTAGCCCTTATAGTAGTCCGATATGAAGCTATGCGGCATATTTTAGTAAAATTTACAGTATATACCAGGTATCTAAAATAACAGTTATCGTTGAAAACTTTAACTAAAATGATCATTATGAATAAAATATTTAAGAAGTTGAGTCAAGGTATTCATATGGACTCATTTGGATTCATATGAAGTTGGACGCAATACTTTAGAAAAACAATTACATTCGGCCATTCTCATCTTCACAACCTGTCCAACATTTATATTTATACAAGGTGTGTCGCAAAAGAAACAGAACTTTTTAAAAATAACTGTTTCTGGTGGCGCCACCTATTGGTAGCTACATGCGTTGGAATGGTACATTTTATGACAATTGGACCACTACAAGCGAAGTTATTGTGCTAAAAGTGACAGTATCTTTTGGGCATCGGTCGAAAAATGAAACTTCCCCATAATCCTCCCTCAATGTCCTCATAGCGGTGTCCTTTCATCGGCAAATGAAGTTTTCCAAATAGATAAAAGTAACACGGAGCCAAATCAGGTGAGTACGGTGAATTGTTGATGGAAAGAAAATCGGTGATAAGTGTCGACCGATGAGACGGCGCATTATCGCATTTTTGGTGGTCAGTCAATAGAAATGAAACTTGAAAGTTTTATAAAAAGGTCAAGCGTCTGACCGAAGATTTTAAGCTTGGAGTTTTTAATGGAAGTCTGATTACAGAGTCACAGGAATTACTGAGACCATGGAGAAGTCACTTCTCTAACCTACTTGGGGGCGATGAAGAGAAAAATACAGCCGATAGAGAAGCATACCTAGAACCACCACATTGATGATGGATTTCTTGTAGACCCACCGGATTATAACGAGGTCGACTCAGTACTTAAAAAACTGAAGAATAACTCAGCGGTAGGCTCCGATGAGCTGCCTTCTGAGTTATTCAAGACCAGTTGCAAAATATGGTTCGATGAAAGCATACCCAACGATTGTAATCGAAGTGTTCCTTTCTTCAAGAAAAGAGAGCCTGCTGTCTGCGCAAACTACCGTGGAATAAGTCGCCTTTAAATTGGATATAAAGTTCGGCGTACTGTGTTAACGGCTACAGGCATACACTGATGCACTGAAAGGGCAGTATTAGTGTGACTTCAGACCAAAGAGGTCGACCAGTGGCCAAATTTTCACTCTACGACAAATCCTGGAGAAGACACGTGAGTACAACAAAGACACACACCACCTATTTGTCGATTATATGGTCGCTATCGACACGCATGATGACACTATCGCAGACACAAAGCTTCGTCAGAGTGGGAAAAAACCTCTCCGAAACATTTGATACCAAGAGAGGTTTCAGGCAGGGTGATGCTTTATCGTACGACTCTTTTAATCTCTTGATGGAGTACATCAAACGCTAGTACCCATACGTAAAACGGTCGGGCACGATAAGGATGTGATGCTACTCGCGTATGATGATGACAATGACATCACCGGCACGAACAAACAGCGAGTTTGCAGGGCATACTTGGAGATTGAGGAGCAGTCACATCTCATGAGCTTAGCGGAAAACGAGTACAACCATCAGCGTGTCTTGGACGGTTTGTGATTGCGTAGAATTTCAATTTTGATGTTCTAGAAAACTTTACCTATCTGGGAACAATGATAACCAGCAACAACAAGGTCAGGCTAGATATCAGAGGAAGAATCATGCTTGCTAACCGCTACTACTTGAGGCGCAGCAAGCAAATTAGAAGTAGAGCCTTCTGTCGAAGTACGAATATAAAAATCTATAAGACACTAATAATCGCGGCCCTACTGTATGGCGCAGAAGCACGTACCCTGACATCAACGGATACAGCGTATTTTGGGAGTGTTTGATAGAATGGTACTTCGTAAGATTTTTGGTTCTCTTAGAGTTGGCGTCGCGTTTAGGACCCGTATGAACCACGAGCTGTATGAGCTGCATGATGAGGTTGATATAGTCCAGCCCATAAAATTTCATGATTGGTGGAAGGCGTCAGATAGGACGTCAGAGCTTAAGATGTCAATATCAGGTCAATGATAATCTGAAGAAGCTCTGGATTGCCATCGACTACATTGAATGTTGCGCTTTCCTAATTGCGGCATTGACCGATGGACGGTTGTAGAGCAACCTCAGTAAGTAAATAACTATGATTCCTGCCGCGATTACTAATCAAACAAAACAAGTTACAACATTTTGTGCAACGTAAAAAGTTTTTGAACCACTGTGCGTCGTATAAGGAATATTACGTATACGCAATGTGTGTAGGGTAAAGTAAACAAAATGCGAAAAGTGAGTATAAAATAAGAAAAGTAACGCAATGAAAATACCATTGCATAGAAATGCAATGTAAAAATGCCCCAAGCGACAAAGTGAAGTCCTTTAATGCATTTAATTGAATCGCTGGTATTTCCGGTAGACGCAACAGCAACGGATACGGATACAGATGCAGATACGGAGGCAGTGAAAGCAATGACAATCTCTAATCCGCGTTTCGATTTGCTTTTGTTTTTTTTTGTTTTTTTTTTTTATTATTATTATTTTGCTCACTCGCTCGCACATTTAAGTTTATTACGTTTTCTTCGTTGCTTGCCCGACAATTTGCAAAGCGAAACTAACTGAGCGGCCACGTTTGGCGTTGGAGCGCAAACAGCAGCAGCGGCAGCAGCAAGCAGCAACATCTGTCGCCACATAGCATCTTCATTGGCACCCGCCATCTCGATCTCAAGCGCCAACATCGCCCGTTGTCGTCTCAGTACTGTTATTACATATAATTATTGAGTTGAGATATGAGCAAAAAGAAGATACTATATACAAAAGCAGGTACAAATTATTGTATATGCAAGCTCGAAACAAACAACAACAACAACAACAAGAATAGTAACAAAAACAAAGTTAAATAAATATGAGAAATATAAATTAAATAAAAAGCAAAATCAAGACAGAACAAACCAGCTGAGTGTACTCGACTATGTAAAACCCTGTAATCAATCTGAATCTAACTAGTAACACTATATGAAATAAAGATTTTTATGCGACTATACTCGTATACTACACTATAGATTATAAGTTCCATCCATACGATGGATGCTTCATTTTGAAAAAATCGGCGGCCGAATGACCTTTCATCGTAGGAAACCGTTTATAGTATCATACACTTTATATACTATTCCGCTCTACATCTTTATCTTTTTAATGGTCGTGGTATTCTCATCGAATCACACAACACTTGTTTTTAAAAACCATATTAGTTCAATTGTAAATAAAGCTAAAGTGGTTCTTGCCTTTGTTAGACATTGGTCTAAGGAATTTAATGTGATGCTTATAAAAATAAGGTACTCTCTACATCCCTTAGGCCTTTATTAGATGTTGGATCCTGTGTTTGGCACCCATTCTATGATATTCACCAAAATCGTATTGAATCAGTTCAGCAACAGTTTCTCCTCTTTGCTCTTAGAGGTTTTGAATTGAGACCCTAATGTTAATCTACCTTCTTATTAAAATAGTTTAAAATTAATTGATCTTCCAACCCTCTCTTCACGCCGATCTATGCTTTCTATTGTTTTTCTATATAAAATTCTTATTTATGAAATATTCCAAATTAATTAATTAAAACTTTGTGCTCGACTCTAAATAACAGAAATGGCTTGGTCTGCTAACTTCAAAATAAAACTAGCGGACCAAAATTGAAGTATGAAGAAACACTCAAATGTGTTTAAATGCATTTAAAGTTTTGTGCTCTACTCTAAATAGCAGAACCGGCTGGCTGAATTAAAACATAAACATAAAGTTATCAAGCCGTTTGTGCTTGATTGCATTTTTGTACCATCCACGTCTAGTGTGTAATGGTATTACATATCAGTTTGTATGTAAGTTTGTAACGCACTAAAGGAGGCATCGTAGATCCTATAAAGTATATATATTCTTGCCAAGACGAGTGGATTTAGCTATATCCGTCCGTCTGTCTGTCTATCTGGATATGGTTGTGCATTTTTTAGGAAATAATTTTTATGATCTCCAGTTATAAATTGCCACATAGACTTATTTTTATTGCAGTTAAATAGAGTATCCAAATTGATATGCCACGACAAACTTTTTGGGGTAGCCCGCACACTTTTGACTTTTTGTATGGAAAAAGTTTTTATTGCAGTCAATATTGACTTGAAATATGACATGACGACTTCTTATGAACGCTTCAAATAAAAAACAAGGGGCGTACACCCAACACTTTAAGAGATATGTAGATCCCTATATAAACTTACCGCCCACTTTTGAATTTAGTATTAAATACTTTCTTAATGCAGTCAATAACAACTTAAAATGTAATTAAGTGCTTTCTTTACTTATATATATATATATATATATATATATATATATAGAGAGAGAGAGAGAGAGAGAGAGAGAGAGAGAGAGAGAGAGAGAGAGAGAGAGAGAGAGAGATGAGAGAGAGAGAGAGAGAGAGAGAGAGAGAGAGAGAGAGAGAGAGAGAGAGAGAGAGAGAGAGAGAGAGAGAGAGAGAGAGAGAGAGAGAGAGAGAGAGAGAGAGAGAGAGAGAGAGAGAGAGAGAGAGAGAGAGAGAGAGAGAGAGAGAGAGAGAGAGAGAGAGAGAGAGAGAGAGAGAGAGAGAGAGAGAGAGAATATATATATATATATATATAGAGAAATATATGTGTTTCCCCCTTTTTAGGGCCAGCCCCCATGTAGTAGTACAGTTTCTCTTTTTCGAACATTTTTGATAAGCAATCATCAGTATACTATTTTGCAGTAACTGTCTGGCCAGTATTCAGGGGAACAGCAGCTAAATTTTGTACTCTGGTAAACTAAATAGAGACATCATCATTTTAGTTGCCAGACTTGTAAATATAAATATATATTCTGTGTAGTTGTCACCCCGCAGCGTAATATTTGAATGTGTGTAAATGGAGTTCGTGTTTCCAGCGTTAAAACTTGTCTGTCCACGTCATAACTTCGTTTGTACAACCTTAAAAAAATATTAAAAAAAAGTATATACCATTCCAAAACTGAAATTAAAAATTGTTTATAAATACTGCTTCCATTATTTTTAAAACTGAATACATGAAGAAACTAGTAGAACTAAAACAATTTTGGAAATCGTGCTGGCGAACTTGGAATTAGATTTTCATACTACTTTTGAAGCTTTCTGAGTGAAATTTTTAAAGAAATAAAAACAATCGATCCTAATACTTGGATTGGATTTATATTTTCGCTTGGAAATATAAAATTAGACTCGATGAAATTCCTGACCGTAAAAACTGACGAAATAACATAAAACCGTAAAGAAAAAAAGTGTCAATGTAATAACAACAAGAAGAAGTTTGGTCAAAATTTCCGAAAATTTTACCTCATTCTACACAGAAAAATTAATAATAATTATTTTTGGTGTTTGCGCAATCGAAGTTTAACCTTGGGCAAACCTGGACAAACGTTGGATAAATGAACTGCATTTTTCAAATTGCACACTTCTGGCCAACTTTATAAGGCTGCCATGGCATTTATTCGCAGTTCTTCAGCAATCATTTCTTGTATCAATCGTAGATCTTCAACTGTAGCTTTTACCAGGGGCACATTTCTTTCGTCGGTCGAAGATTTTGGCACACTGGTCGAGGCGTATGCACTATCGAAAAATATGCAGTGTGGGTTCTTCAAAACCAATTGGAAACATTTTTAAGAGATACTGACTTTAATTGATACTCAAAACCATAGATAATTGCATAACAAGTTTGTCGATGGTGGCGCTTCTTTCGATCTTCTATCAGTAATTTCCATTTGAGACTTGCTAGTGGTATGATATATACATGAAGCTACATAAATGCTATAGTTAAAATTAGACTTTTTAAGACTACTTTCACAATAAAATAAACTCAAGTTTCAAATCGACATTTCAAAAACCAGACTGATTGTACTAGGTAGAATCGTGTTGCAAAATTGAGTGACAATATATACATATGTATATATACTGTACTGCAAGTTCTTCGTCGAAGACACTACGATACCGTGCAGAAACTATTTCAGAAACTGTTAGTACCTTTATTTACACCACATATAAAGCGTACATTAAGACCGTATGTTGTTTCTTTGAAATCAGATCTAGTTGCAGACAGTGGCGCTCTTATTTTCATATCGCCCTGTTCACCGCAACACTACACCTCAACCCCTTGTCTCGACCGTTTACAGATTTAACGCCATCAACTAGAACAGCTGTCGAGGTCGGTCGGTCGGTCGGTCGGATTGTTGGTTTAGGGTTTTCCGCGATCTAAAATCGGGGCATAGCGTAAAAGGGGCACTGCTACGATGCTGTAACTTAGTTATGCAAATGCACTCAACCACGCGATGACGACTACAACGTTGGCGATGCTGCAGCTGCAGCTACTGATGCTGATGTTGCTGCTGCCGGTGACGCTTAGAGAGCTTCTGTGGAAGATGGTTTCACTTGCTACATTTGGTACAGCGAAAAATAGATAGATAGATAGATAGATAGATAGATAGATAGATAGATAGATAGATAGATAGATAGATAGATAGATAGATAGATAGATAGATAGATAGATAGATAGATAGATAGATAGATAGATAGATAGATAGATAGATAGATAGATAGATAGATAGATAGATAGATAGATAGATAGATAGATACATATTAGTTTAAATAGACTTAGAGCGGTGCAACAGCTTTGTAGATTGTCAGCACGCATCCCATCGCATCCATCTCCTCCATCAAACTACGATTCTACGAATGCCAGTTGTTGCATTGTAGATATAAGTAATAAGTATATTTATATCTACTTACATGTATATACATAACTATATCTATGGTATAATGAACAGCAGTCGCTACATCGACGTTGTCAGCGCCTCTCATACACTTAACTCCAAATTTCTCAGTTCGATATGCAAAATAAATAAATATCGTATGAATCAAGAAAAAATGTTAACTTTGGTTGAACCGAAGCTCTAATAGCATTTATACGAAATTTTAAATCGTATTGTAAAACATAAACGTGGGGGTTTAAATAGGGGTTACCCCATAAAGTGGGCGGTACACACCCCCTAGCAGATGTGTATGAAGCGACCATCTATAAGACGCCACCATATAGCATTTCAAATTGATATTGTCGCTTTCCATATAAATGCATAAAAGTGAGCTTTGGGTTTGTATTGAAATATCTGAAGCGATTGTCCACTAAAATCCACCAAATCGAATTTCATGCTAACATTGATTTAAATAAAGAATTTTTTCATAAAAAAAAAACGCAAAAATGGGTGGTGGGTTCGTATGGAGGCTACCCCAAAAAGTGGGCGGGACACGCCCATTAGTCTAGATATGTTAAGCGGCTGTCCATAAAAAGCCACCATATAGCCTTTAAACCTAATATTGACATTAATAAAGAAGTTTTTCTTACAAAAACATAAAAAAATATTGACATTAATAAAGAAGTTTTTCTTACAAAAACATAAAAGTGGGCAGTAGATTTGTATGGGGGCTACCACAAAAAGTGGGCGGGTCTCACCTATTAATGTATATGTGAAGCGTCCATCCAGTAGAAACTACCATATCAATTATTAAATTGATATTGACTACAATAAAAAAGTTTTTCATACAAAAAGTCTAAAGTGAGCGGTGGTTGTATGGGGGCTACCCTAAAAACTGGATAGCATAAAAACTAGTAGCCAAAAAATGCGCAACAACATCCAGACAGACTGACGGACATGGCTAAATCGACTCGTCTCGTCGAGCTGATCAAGAATATATATAATTTATGGGATCTACGATGACTCGTTTAAGCTTACAAGCTTTCAGACATACAGATAATACCATGTCGCACTACGTGTGAATAATATAAATTTGTTAAAATGGCAATGCACTTTCAACTTTATTTCCACTGTTTCCGCTCACACCTCCTCTGGTATACAATGTTTAATGTTGGCCAACAGCTTTTTAGTTGTTGTTTACTTTTTCACTTGTTTTCACTTGTTGGTAAATTTTATTGTATTTTTTTATTGTTGAAATAACAATTTACATTGCAAACTAAGGGCGTTGTTTATCAACTATATAATGTTTCTTCTTTCTGTGTATTATTCTCTCTGGAATTGGTACAACTTTTTCTACCCAAATATAAAAAAAACCGATTGGGCGCTTTGGCCAATGTTTGTCGAAAAATTTGAAGAGCTCTACTACGCAAATACGCTACTACGCTATTACGCAAATAGAAAAAAACTTAACATTTTTTGAAACTCTGAACAGTGCTGTATCCAACCCAAGGGTGGCTTCAAAATATTGTAACAGCTCATTCACCAGATGTACATATGTAAATAACTGATGGTAATCAGTCGATCATTTTACAGTATATTCTGCTGAATGTGTTTAGTTTCTTTACTTTCGAAAGTTAAATATTTTTTTTTATGGATCTATTTTGCTCCATCTGCTACTTAAAACTACTTTTGCATAATAAAAAGTAAAGCAATATTGTATATTAAGTTTATTTGCTCTCTGCGTTTGACTATTTTTAAACAATTTATTGAATTCTTTTATTATTTTATGGCGTCGTACAGTTCCGAAGCCAAAGCGAAGAGAATAGCGATTTCAGCGATTTTGCATATTTGTTTAGATTTGGCAGCGTCCAAAAAAAAAAAATAACAAAAAAAATAACAAAAAAAAAGTTAAAAGATAGAAAACTGCTCTATTTATTTTCTTTATTTTATCTTCGCCGGCATTTTTCTTCTTTCTTTTTTTTCGTTAGCGCTTGGCGCAACATTTTTCATTGAGTGTAGAGTTGTTGTTTTTCATTGCCAAGCAGATTTACAGTTTTCTGTTTACACGCGCTGCAAAATAAACACTCACACTTCACGAGAAAAAGTCAATTCACCCCTAAATGATTTCGTTTTGGTTTTGGTTTTCTTTTTTTTTTTTTTTTTTAAACACAGATTTTAGTAAACTTTTTTTCTGTCTATAGCTTTTTAACTCGATTCGAATTTTGTTTTGTGTTATCATGAAGTAAATATTTAAGCACTTTGAGGTCATGGAACACAAAAGTTGTCATTGTTCCCTGCTCAGGTGACAATTTTTTACACCATTTGAAAATGTAGGCAGTACTATTAGAATCTTTCTCTCGAACACTCCTTCTGCGCCATACAGCAGGACCGGGATTATCAGTGTCTTATAGATTTTTATCTTCGTAGTTCGAGAGAGAGCTCTACTTCTAATTTGCTTGCTGAGCCCAAAGTAGCAGCGATTACCAAGCGTGAATCTTCGTCTGATCTCTCGGCTAACATTGTTGTCGCTGGTAATTTCTGTTCTCAGATAGACGAAGTTTTCTAGAATATTGAAGTTGAAATTCTCCATACTCACAGACCAACCAAGACGCGCGAGTGGACACCAAGTACTTCGTCTTGTCCTCGTTCGCCGCTAGGCCCATGAGACGTGACTGTTTCTCAATCTCCGAGAACGCCCTGCTTACACGCCGTTCGTTGATGCCTATGATGTCTAAGTTCTCAGCATATGCGAGTAGCATCACTTCCTTATGGATGTACTCCATCAGGAGACTAAAAAAGTCGCACGATAAAGCATCACCCTGCCTGAAACCTCTCTTGGTATCAAAGATTTCGGAGAGGTTCTTTCCTACTCTGACGACGCTTTGGGCGTGTGATAGTGCCATCATGCAAAACCGAACGATCTTTGCTGGGATACCAAGTTCAGATAGGGCATTGAAGAACTTTGTTCTTATCGGCGTGTAGAAAACGGCCTTATAATCGACAAATAGGTGGTGTGTGTCTTTATTGTACTCGTGGGTCTTTTCCAGGATTTGGCGTAAAGTGAAAATTGGGTCACTGGTCGACCTCTTTGGTGCATTCGTGTATGGCTCCAGCCGCTTACACAATACGCGGGACTCAATTTTGTATCCTATTGAAAGGAGACTTATTCCCCGGTAGTTAGCGCAGATAGCGGGGTCTCCTTTCTTGAAGATAGGACAAAGAACACTGAGATTCCAATCGTTGGACATGCATTCATCGTACCATATTTTGCATAAGAGTTGGTGCATACGCCTTACTAACTCTTCGCCAACGGTCTTGAACACCCCAGCTGGCAACACATCGGAGCCTGCTGCTTTGTTATTTTTCAGCTTTTTAATTACTGAGTCGACCTCGTTATAATCCGGTGGCTCTACGAGAGAGCCATCATCAATTTCTATGTACGCTTCTCTATCGGCGGTATTATTCTCATCATCGATCCCAAGTAGATTAGATAATTGACTTCTCCATAGTAGCACGCACAGTAGCACGCAATTCAGATCAACAAAAACGATTTCCAGCAATTGTGTGGGTGAAATGCCATGGAGTGAACTCTCATTGAAAAGACTTTTTCGGAGTGTAGTGAAATGTTAAACAAAAAAGAGGAAAAACAAGAAAAAACGTTAACTTCGGTTGAATCGAAGCTCTAATACCATTCACACGAAACTTTAAATAATATTGTAATACATAAAAGTGGGGTTTTAAATAGGGGGTGGTACACGCTCACTAGTAGATGTGTATGAAGCGATGTAGTAGATGTGTAAGATGTGTAAGATGCCGCCATATCGAATTTCAAGTTGATATTGACGTTTTCCATACAAATGCATAAAAGTGAACTGCGGGTTTATATGGGACTACCTCAAAAGTGGGCGGGACACGCCGCTTTGTATATGAAGCGGTTGTCCATTAAAATGCACAAAATCAAATTGCAAGCTAATATTGATTTAAATCAAGGATTTTTTTCATAAAAAAACACAAAATTGCACGGTGGGTTTGTATGGGGGCTACCTCAAAAAGTGGGCGGGCCACGCCCAATTGTCTATGTATGTTTAGCGGTTGTCTCTTAAAAGGCACCATATCGCATTTCAACCTAATATTGACTTTAATAAAAAAGTTTTTCTTACAAAAAGTAAAAAGTGTTACATTTCAACCTAATAATGTGGGCGTGGCAGGTCAATCTTGATACTCTATTAAACTACAATAAATAGAAGTATATGTGCAAAACTTCAACTGGATAGCATAAAAATAGGTCCCCAAAAAATGCGAAACAACATACAGGCGGTCAGACGGACAGGCGGGCTAGATCGATTCGTCTCGTCGAGCTGATCAAGAATATATATACTTTATGGGGTCTACGATGGCTCCTTTAATGCGTTACAAACTTTCAGACAAACTGATAATACCATATCACACTATGTGTGAATGGTATAAAAAGAGAAAAAAAACAAAACAAGAAAAAAATATTCATTCATTTATTTTCAAGAAGTCAGCGAAAATCGCAACAAAAATGTTGCCTGATTATTGTTATTTCATTTTTATGAATCTGAACTTCTTAAATAAATAAATAAAAAGCAATAAAGCAGAGCAAAAATACCAATAAACAAAATCATACTTAAATATTTATGTATTTGTACTGCAAAGTAATTAAAAAGCTATTTTAGTAAAAGCAACAGTCTTCGGATGCTTCTTAGCGGCCATTCTACATAGTATACATGTAGTTTATTTTTTAGGTGATTCATTTACGAGTACATTGTTGTTTTTATAATTTTATTAATTCGAAGAACTACGTAAGAATCCAATGCTAAACATATGAAAAAACGAGTATGAGCAATAGTTGAGATCCTGACTATGTTATACCCTGCACTACAAATACCACAAAAATGTCCCCACACATGTCACCACAAATGTTACCACTAATGATCCCACAAATGACCACAGAAATATTCCCAAAAATGTCACCAAAAATGTCCCTACACATGTCCTCACAAATGTCCCCACAAATATCGCCACAAATGCCCCCAAAAATGTTCCCAAACCAAAAAAAAAAAAACTTAAAGAAAAAACATGCCCATGTCGAGTTTAGAAAAATAAGGTTAATAATAGATCAGCCACAAATAGGTGAGGATTATAGGAATTCATATGTAGTTAGCAAAAGAACTTTCACAAATCCAAAATCATTAAACATAATAATTAGGATATTAGGATATAGTTTTTAACTGTTTTAACAAACTATTTGTCGGGACAAATAGTTATGGGTGCAGCCCAATTCTCCAACAAGTTTCTTTCTTTTTTTATAAATTCAGATTCAGTTTCAACTTCTTTTGGCTTTCACTATTCAGCCACTTCTTGTAAAGTTGAGTCGGTGATTTTTTAGACATTTTTGGGTATGTCTTCGAGTACACTAGTCTACAGCCAAATTGTACAATCGATGTTTTGAATTTTTCTAAAATCGTTTGAATAGTTGGAAAAATATGAGCTGAAATATTTAAAAAAATATCCGTTCTTTTAACATAGGTCCACCCCCACAAGAGCACTGAAAACGATGCTGGGAGTCGAAGCCCTGGATATCTACTCGCGTCTATCCGCACAGAAGACTGAGCGACAGGCAACATGGCGCTGCAATGCTATGGACTCAGCTCAGTTCAGCAGTAGAACGGACTACATGACTTCCAAATCCAACTTCGCACAGACAAAGACATCACTGATACCAGGTGACTGGCATAGAGTACTGGAAAAGAACGAATGAACATGTTACTCGTCAGCTAAGTATAGTTAGCCAAGGCGGCCTCCATCTCTTCCAGAAATGTTCTGGCGAGCACGGATGCACATCAATAAAGGTGCACTTCTTCTTAATGTGCATCCACCGGGGCATAGACAGTAATGAAGTAACAAAACACGTACGAATCTCACTACAGACGCAATATAGCAAATTGGAAGAGGACGCCTGGACCAAAGCTGGAGAGATGTGGAAGAACACCTCTATCTAAGATAATGCGCAAAGAACACAACAAAAAAAACGCTCGCACTATCGGCGTCATCTTCAGAGGAGGGACAGCAGATTGTTAGTAGGCATCCTAGATGCCACTCATGCGCATAACCAACATGAACGGTGGCAGGAAATGCAGTTAAACGGGAATCACGGAAATTCTGGAACACCTCATCTGCAACTGTGCATAGAATCACAAATCAAGATTAAAATTCCTTGAAGATGCGCCCAAGGAGTCGTTCTGGCGGCCTCTTCTACTGACGAGATGGTGTCAACAGGCTATTTGAACGGGCTATTGGTGTTCGTCAAACAGTTTAATAGCTCCTGAACGAACCTCATCATCGACTTCACTAAGATTCATATAAGTCTATGTGCGACCTCTATCAAGTAGTCTGCCGGCCTAGCCACCTAACCTCCTATGTATATATGAGTCATCGATAGCTCAACTGTCTAGCGTGTGGTCTAAAATTCCAAGCGACTTGGGTTCATCGTCCGTTCGATCAAAAATTTCTTTGATTTAATTTTTTCTTATTCTTTCTAAAAAAAATGATGCGCAACAAAACTATCCACAACTGTCTATCCCATCTAAAACCGTCAAAAAGGCGAAATTCATGCCAAATACAGGGTGTCTTTTTAGTGGTTCATTTTTCGACAGATATTAAACAGTCATAAATTGGTCAGAACGAGCAACGCTATTGTCATTTGTGAACAGTTTGGTTTGCCACTTAATCATGAATAGACTAACGCCAAAGTTTGAAACGCATTAGAGGAGGCATCGTAGACCCCATAAACTACAATATATTCTTGATCAGCGCGACAAGACGAGTCAATCTGGCCCTGTCTGTCCCTCTGTATGTTGTTGCACATTTTTTGAGAACCAATTTTTATGCTACCCAGTTGAAATTTTGCACATACTCATATTTTTATTGCAGTGTAATAGAGTATCAAGATTGACATGGCACGCCAACTTTTTGGGGTAGCTCCTATACAAACCCACCGCCCACTTTTGACTTTTTGTAAGAATATTTTTTTTTTTAATGTAGTCAATATAAACTTAATAATTGATACGGTAGTTTCTAGCGAATGGACGCTTCACAGATACAATAATGGGTGGGATTAATGGGACCCGCTCACTTTTTGGGGCAGCCTCCATACAAACCTAAAGCCCAATTTTGTGTTTTTGTATGCAAAACTTCTTTATTAAAGTCAATATTCGGTTGAAATGCAATGTGGTGCCTTTTTATGGACTGCCGCTTAACATACCTAGACTAATGGTCGTGTCCCGCCCACATTTTGGGGTAGCCCCCATACAAACCCACCGTGCAATTTTGTGTTTTTTATGAAAACATTTTCATTGAAATTCGATTTGGTGGATTTTAGTGGACAACCACTTCATATATTGAGGTGTTGGAGTTAATTTTAAAGGACTTTTTTCGATTTTTGAGCGTTTATTTAAAAAAAAAATGCTACAATGTATATTATGCAAAGTATTTACCATCGTTAGCAACAACATTTTCTCATCTTTTTGGCTGCATATGGATTCCGCGTCGGAAGAACTGCTCGTCTTTCGAGGCAATCCACGAATCGACCCAGGGCGTGGGTCATCGATCTGAACAAGTGGTAGTCAGAAGGGGCTATGTCTGGGCAATAAAGCGGGTGGGGGAGCACATCCCAAATCAACGCCTCGAACGTTTCCTTGACGGATCTTTCAACATGTGGCCGAGCGTTGTCATGTTGAAAAATAACCTTGTCGTGTCTTTTGGCATATTTCGTCCGTTTTTTGCTTCAATGCTCGGTTCAATTGCATCAATTGTTGTTGGTAATGTTCACCAGTGATGGTTTGGTTAGGTTGCAGCAGTTCATAGTACATAACACCCTTCTGATCCTACCAAATGCAGAGCATGAGATTGGCATCCCAAAAAACAAAACAAATACTTCAAACAAAACAAAACAAAACACACCAAAAACTAACTTCCTTATCAAGTTGTTACACACAAACCATCTGACCACGATAAAAGATTTAGTTGACATTATCTCAAGTAGAATTGATTGTAATATTATCTAATTGAACGTTCTTCATATTGCTAAATTTTTTATGTTACAAAATACAGCTTTTTTTCTAGTACATCAAATTCATTGCTCTACTTAATTGAAACCATCTTCTCGAAAATCCAACACTACATCGCAACATAACGTACGCTCAATTATTGATACAGATTACAATCAGTCCTAACAATACAAATTGATAAATCTTTCGCCACAAAATTGTTAACAGAAATTTTGTGAGTGGCAAGTAGGTTTTCGTGACTTGGTTTTTACCTAGAGCCTAGAGGTTTTTTTTTTTATTTGACAATCTAAAACACACCCTGTAACAAAGTATAGAATAGGAAGTGCGTTGTGAGGAAAGAATGGGTCTATGTATATGTTTATTTATAATTTCCCTTTGAAAGCAATGATTCTATACAATAATTAAAAATAATTAAAATAAAGATCAAATAAAATTAAATCAAATGCGAAATAGCATTATCGTAACATGCCGCTCAATGTGAATGTTTATTTGGGTGTATTTGAGGCTATTGTTCGGTACATTCACTTCATTCAGAAGTCATTCAACGTGGGTAGTATTAAGATATCGTGATTGATTTAAACAAATGCAACAAAGAAATAACATTTCTATACTCGGATACAAGTTTGCTGAATTCATCAAAGTATGGCTGGTTTGATGTTAGTTTCATTCGGAAGGTACAATTTTCGATCTCTATTTCTAGCATTGCTATCGGTAACTCGCGAATTACGCGTCTAATATTGGCATCCAAGTCTTGAATCGTAGCTGGCTTATCGACGAAGGCTTTTAACTTCACATAACCCCAAAGGGATGTGTGTGGTGTAGAACCGTCTTGCTGAAACCAAATGTTGCCGACATCACGAACTTCAATTTTAGGCAACTAAAAGTTCGATATCATGATGCGGTAGCGCTGGCCATTGACGGTTATATTCTGTCCGGTCTCATTTTTAAAGAACTACTGGCCGATGATTTCATCAGCACATAAACCACACCAAACAGTTCATTTTTGTGGATGTAACGGTAGTTCGAGAATCTCTTCGAGTTGCTCTACAGCCAAAATGCGGCAATATTGTTTATTGGAGTATCCATTGAGTCAGAAATGTGCCACATTACTGGACAAAATTTGTCGCGAAAATAGCGGATCTTCATTGAGCTGTTGCAGAGCTCATTGACTGCTTCAATTCTTGAGCAAGCTGGATTTTGTAAGCCTTGAAACCAAGATGCTGGCGTAAAATTCGCCAAGTTCTCATGTCTCTGATTACTTATATACTCTCTCCTTGTACTAGCGTTGAGTGTTAAATAAAGAAAGATGGAAACAAGAATGATGTATGCCTTGCAATAAATGTGTATTCGTGTGCATTCTGTTCCAAAGTGTTGTGAAATTCAAAGACAAAAATATAAGTGTCCGCAGATTTACAAAGACAATATCCATTTATAAAGAGATTAAAAATAGGAACAAAAAATAATCACTTTACTTGTAATCTGTGCCATCAAGACTTTTATTTTAAAGTAGTGAATTTGGGTAAGAACTCCGGTTCATGACTTTTGAAATGGTGTTTAATTGGTCGATTTTAATACAGAGTAGTGAATTCGGGTAAGAACTCCAGTTCATGTCTTTCGAAATGGTGTTTAATTGTTTGATTTTTATACAAAGCAGTGAATTTGGGTAAGGATCTTCTTCTGAGAACCTTCTTCTACAACAATTAACCAATGGTATTTCCCTACTGTCGTTAGAGAAATTTTTTAACAAGTAAATCTATGAACAAACTAATCGAATGACCCACTCGCTTTGATTGTTAGAATAGCTCAATAGAAAACGTTGAATAAAGACATAAAAAGAGCGCAACCAGAACCGTGTAGAAATCATTGACGTCTTCGACATTTAAAAGTTTTACAATGATGGGCGAGGCGAACAAAAACACAAATTTATTTATTTATTTATTTTTTTTTTTTTTTCGTAAATTAATTTGATGAGCGTTTGTGTACCGACCACGAAAACATTTCATCATTGATTTATAGCAGCTCATGCCAATCATGTCCCAAAGAAAAAAGAAAAAAAGATAAACTCGTAGAAGAGTATTTATATACATACATATTTCTATTTTCAGTTTTCACTTTTAATTACACTAAAAGTGCGCTTAGAGTGCTTGGGGCGGCGCAGATGAACTAAATAAATGATAGGAAACTATTTTTTTTTTCTTTCTTTATATAGGTCACAAATGAAAAATTCGAGTGGTATTCGTGTGGGTGAAAGGATTTAACTAAGGAAATCTAATCACAGACTTAAAAATTAATGAAAGCAATATTGAATGAAAAATATGTTCAGGCATTTTACCCTAAAATTTGACCACAAAATTTGAAATTTGTACAGACTTCGTTCAGTTGATCTGTACTACTACTACGTAATCCAATGTATTATCCCACATTGCAATGCATTATGGTATTGACAGAAGAATGCTGCAGCTAAGATTACTAAACATTCCAGTTGAAGTTTACCCAGCAAGATAACTTGCTTGGTATTATTCTGCTGCTTGTTAGATGGAGAGATTAACCTGAACACAGAAATGAGAAATGAACAGGGCGTAGATGTTTAATGGCTCAACTATAAAGTTCCTAAAGCAGCTGACATAGCTACTCCTTTTCGGAAACAATGCAAACTATTTATTGTACAGGAGTGAAATGCAAACTATTTATTGTACTGGAGTGAAATACAGAGTTTCCTAGTGACACAGGGATACTATATGAAAAAGTGCGCTGACCATGTCCATTAACAATAACTATTGTTCTCCCAAAGATCGAAATTCGACCTTTTGTCTTAAAAGTGTTAGCCAATAATAAAAATATAAATAATACAGGGGTGTCACGGAAATCGCTATCGCCTCTAAATCAACGCTAATTCAAATCATTTTCTTATTTTTCATTGTGTGTATACAGCAATGCCAAGCCAAAACAATACACTTTCTAGCGTTGCTTTTTGTTGGTATTTTTTTTTAGCAAATTGAGAGAGCTGAGAGAGAGGGAAGGCTTTGTGAGAGAGAGTCTTTGTGATTGGCTGAGGGCTTTACCTGGTTTTTATCTACCTTCAAAGCAATACTTAAGAAAATAGTTTGAATCGTCCGTGCTCCTCACCACATTCTTGACAGCAACAAAAAAAAATCAAGCGAGCGTTAAAAAGATTGTGCATGGTTTGCACTTACCTCTCTATATATAGCACTTTTTAAAGATATATAGCCGTATTGTGTGCAAAATGTTTCATACACTTGATCTGCGTTCTATCTATCTTATATACTCTCTATCTATCTTATAGATCTTGTGTTCAAACAGAGAGACGGACGGCCGAACATGGCTACATCAATTCAGCTTTCAATGCTAATCAACAATACATATACTTTATGTGCTCTGCCACGCCTCCTTCTCCCTACTACAAATATTTGCACAAACTTAGTATACACTTGACTCTATAGGGCTGCTATTGTTAGCTGACAAATATAGAAAATAAAAGTTATATCCTGTCCAGGAGGGGAAAAGGTTTACTAAGTTTATGCCAATGTATGTTATAGGTAGAAGGAAACGTGACAGACCCACAATAAATAAAACATGCAATCGAACAACATAAACACTTATCTAGTAATAATATATGGAACTGCTAAAACAAAGCGACGTGAACCTACTACGTGGAAAGCATTGAGCATGCTATAATATCAAATTTTTCAAGTTTTAAAAGTTTTTCATTAAAATAGGCTTCATAGACCCCATACAGTATAAAGTATAAAACGAGTCGATCTAACCATGTCCGTCTGTCTGGATGTGGTTGGGCATTTTATGTGGGCTTTTTTGTTTTTTTTTTTTTTTTTTGTAGTTTACTAGAGTATCAAAACTGACTACTTTTAGGGATAGTCCCCATTTTCTGAGGGAAAATCCTATAGAAAAATTGGAAAAGTAATGGGCAGAGCTCACTCATCAATACAAAGACTTGTAACTAACTACACTTCAACGGGTTCCATTCTGCCAAAACCCTCACCAACTGAAACTAGAAGACAAGAAAGCTATTCAAAAATAATTTCCGATGTTACAGCCCTGGAAAAAAGCTGGGTATCATGGTCGAGTTTCCCGTAAGAAGCCCCATATCTCAGCTGTAAATAAGCAGAAGCGTATAGAGTTTGCAAATGAGTACGTTATCAAGCATCCAGAGTTTTGGAACAACGTTTTTTTTTTCGGGTGAGAGCAAATTTTGTATTTACGGTATAAAAGGAAAAAAGCTGGTAACTATAAAGAAAGAGCAGTACGGCCTTTGAAAAGGAAAATTTGTTAACAACCGTAAAACATAGTGGAGGAGGAGTTATGGTTTAGGGTGTCTGGCAGCCAATAGGGTTGGGAAACTAACATTTTTTGAATCAATAATGCATCCAACTAGTTATATCCAAGTTTTGAAGGAGAATTTGCTGCCAAGTTCCCAGAAGTTGAGACTGCAAGAAGTGTTTTGGTTTCAGCAAGACAACGACCCCAAGCACACTGCGCATATAGTAAAGTTCTGGCAGCTTTATAATATAAAAAATCAGTTGAGAAGACATCCTTAATGTCCGGAACTGATTTCCATAGATCATTTGTGGGACTTACTCGAACGCAGAATCCGTCAACACACATTACCTCCAAAAATATGAAAAAAAGACATAATAAGGAAGGAATGGGAAAAAACTACAACTTAAGATGCACAAAAATGTGTGGACTTCATGCCAAAACGTCTTACGGTGGTACTGGCGAGAAAGCGTTATACTAACAGTAATTAGCACAACATTTTCTTCGAAAAAGAAGCCTGTACGCAGACTTTTGCGGTAGTGCTTTTCTGACATGTTGCATCATAAAATAAATTAAAACTATAATTTTAAGTATTGAAATGCAGCAAAAATATTATTAGTTAAGATAAATTAATAAATTGTATAATATAAAACAAAGTTTGATTCAATACATAAAACATTAGCTGAGATATTTACGATTAAAGTTAAAATTTCAAATTTTTTGTGGTGTACGCAGATTTTTTCGAGCAAGTGTATAGAGAAATAAATATGAAAAAATTTATAATTTCAAGCAAAATCAACTTGACGTTTGACATGATGGCTTCATATGGACTGACGGACACGTTGCATAATTATAAAGACTCGAGTCACGCCCAGTTTTGGGGGTATGATCTAACAAACTTACATCCCACGTTTAGGTTGTTATATTTTACAAATACCTGCCAAAAATAACAGCTTGTAACTTCATGTGAATGGTATTAAAACTTCGGGACCACCGCCACACACACTTTTTGGATTAGTCCCCATACAAACCCCCCGGCTACTCGAGAATTTTTGTATGAAAAACTTTTTTATTGAACTTAATAATTGATATGATAGCTTATAGTGAACACTTCACACATACAACAATTGGCGTGACCCCCTGACTTTTTGGGGTAGCCCCCACAGAAACCCATTATTGTTTTTTTTTTTTTGTGTGACAAACTTCTTTACTTAAATCAATATTTGGTTGAAATTCAATGTGGTGGCTTTTTATGGACAACCGCTCCATATGGGTGTGTCCCGCCCACTTTTTAAGGTGTCCTCCATACAAACCTATGACCCATTTTAGTGTTTTTGTAAGAAAAACTTTTTTTAATTAATTAATAGCAGCTTGACATTCGATGTGGTGGTATTTAGGAACGGCTTCTTCACATACATATACAAATGGGCGTGTCCTGCCCACTTTTTGAGATAGATCCTATACAAATCCACCGCTCACGTTTATGCATTTTTATTGGTATAAAATATATATATAAAAAAATCTTAAAATTTATCGACTTAAACTGTAAATTTGTATAAACGTTGGAATTCCTTGATAGTTCGTTTTTTTTTTTTTTTTTTTTTTTTTTGTTTCATATTAATTTCAGAACGACGCTATAACTGATTTTAAGTATCTGAAAACGTAAACAATGAACAGGTTATAAATAATCAAGATTATGAGAGAATTAATTATAAATAAATACTTATAACTCACCTGGATTATTATCTTGGTTTAAAGACATTTCCTGCTGCTTCTTTTGCTGCATCATTGGATCTGGTTGAATTGAAGATATATACGATATAAATTCCTCGAATGAAAGTTTTGCTGAATAAATTTTAAACGAAACATTATCGTCGAAACCAACGATTGGTAGGATAAATACAATTTATAAGATATACACTATTCGGCACTTGAATAGAACACCGCCTCAAAAATCTGTAACGGATCACTTTTTGTGAATTGCACTTCGGAGTGGCATCGCGTGGTGTTAATTTGAAAGGCCCCGCTAGTTAAAGCTACTATTTTCATGAACTACGCAAAGAATTTAGAGATGTGATGGTGTGGGAGCCATTTCGTATTATGATAGCAGTAAATTAAAATTTTTCTCAACCACAATGAATGAATTAAGCCTTACAATGGAATATTGAAAGAGCACTTTTCATACATTTATAACCTTTTTGAACATCTGTCGTGGATATATCAGCATAATAATGCGCCAAATACATACAGCCCGGGCTGTTAAAACGTATATAGAGTGCCAAAATGTAGAGCTATTAAGCTGGCCGCCCTACTCATCGGATTGGACTACGATCGAAAATGTTTGAGAATGGTTGACACGTCAAATATATGGAACAGGACAATAAAGTTCGAGTATACCCGAACTAACACAGTTTGCACAAAATTAGAACCCCGCATTGTGCCGATTTTTTGTTAATAAGTTTTTTTTTTTTATTGAGTCTCTAGCACGCTTGGTTTGGGAGCAGTGGGCGATAGAAAACCGAATTAAGGAGGTTGTTCTTACTTGAATAGATTCAAGTGGCGAGGAGTGTTGGAAAAAATATCTTAACTCACTATTTATATTGTGCTGCTGCAATGAATCCATGTAAGGCACTTCGTTCTGCTGCTGATCGAAAATTTGTAAAAGGTTATCATCAGCTATGAAAGCACTCATAAATGGGCGGGCGAAATCGATAATGTCCTGGTAATTGATAAACGGTGGAGGAGTTTCGATGCGATTCACATTGTCGCACAATTCTTGCTGCTGGTTGTGCTGCAAAAAAAATTTGACAATTCCAATCCATAAAAAGAAGTTTGTACACTTACGTTTTTCTGCACAGCCTCCTTACTCTTCATTTCAGCGGCCAAAGCCTTTTGTGCCTCAATAAATGGGTCGAAACCTAAGTGGTTAACAATATTTCATATTTCTTTCAAAATCTACGAGTATACGAATCAAACACTTACCTAGATCGTCAATGAGCAGCGAAGATGGTGCGTGAAGCTCTTGTTCTTTTTCAAGTATTTGGTCTTGCATCTTAAAAATATGAAAAAAAAAAAATGGAATATAGAAAATTTAAGTAAACATGTTTTTTAAAGAAGTTTTCAATCGATCGTCTTCATAGATTTCTAATAGATTTAAGAATATATTGTAGTTTTTATTGGAGTCGCAATATTCATTGGATGAATTTTAGTTAAACTGTTTTACATTTACCTCGGTATCAACTAAAGATTTCCTCTCAAAATGTTTCCAAATTTGTTGAAAATCTAAAAATAAAAACAATGCAGAATTTTACCCATAAATTATTCCATTGTATACTTACAATTATCCATTATTTTTGAATTACGATCATCGTTTTCCAGGAATGTGCTCATTTGGATGGGATCAGCTTTAGTCGCATTACCTCCTCCACACTGTTTCAAACATACTTTTTGCAATTTTTGTACGATTTCTCGCACCGAAAAAACATTTAAAATCTTTACTATATTCTCATGCGGGCAATTCAAATTTGAGTCATTCGTATGAAAATTATGTGAGAAGCCTAAAAAAGAAATTATAAAATATAAATCGAAAAACTTCCTATAGAAAAATTCTACAAAAATTTCTCTGCCGCGTTTTTCTTTTGCTGGTACTCAGTTCTAAAGATTACAATAGTTTACATAATATTTGTGTATTCTGTATAACAGTTGTGTTGTTGTATTGTATTCTGACGGCGGAAATAAGTGTTTTGAGTTATTTCTTGACCGTTTAAGTTGTGTTGTGTTGAGTGCAGCAAACAAAATGGGTACAAAAAAGAAAATCCGCAGATAATTCATGAGAAACGAATGCATTCACAACAAACAACTACGTGTTACGGATTTTGGTCAGATGGCGTGATTGGGCTTTACTTCTTTGAAAATGTGTGACAGTGAATGGCATTCGTTACAGGAACATAATAATGAAGTTCTTGTGACCTCAACTGATCGGTATGGATCTGGACGACATGTAGTTTCAGTAGAAAGGCGCCAACTGCTACACAGTGCATGAAACAATACATTTATTGGAGCAACGATTTCCAGACCGAATCATCTGCCGAAATTTTGATGCCAACTGGACGCTGTGCGATTTCTTTCTTGGGGGTTTTGTGAAATCAAGGTCTCATCTATCTCTATACCAAAATTCATGAAAACTGGTACACCGGTCTAGGCTGTGAATAACTAACCGACAGACAGACAGAGTTACATTCTCATTTATAATATTGTATAAGTATAGATTTGGCACATTTCATGGTATTTTTTGCTACTTTCACTAGTCAGGCTCTTTCGAAGCAACACTTCCCGGAGCGCTTCATGTCAATAAGGGGTTTGGATTTGGTGTGCCCAGCCCGCTCTGCCGATTTGGACCCGTGCAAAATATGTTTTGGGGTTTTTGAAATCCCACGTTTATGTCAACAGAGCCCAAGGAACCTACAAGAAATGAAGACCAACATCCGGACGACAACTGCCAGCATATAGCTTACCAGCAGTAAGGCGCATAATAAACGCCACACATTGGCTTCTCCAGTGTATGGACATTGGGGGGCATCATCTACCTGATATGATTTTCAAATATTTAGATATTGATCCTACATTATAAACCAAAAAAAAAAAAAAAATGATTCATAAAAAAAACAGTTATGCTGCCCTAAGCTATAAAAGCGAAGTTGTATGCTGTCTATGGAGACCCTTCACCATCTTCGACAACCGTTTAACAATGTTTTAACGAATTTAAAGGTGGTTCATCTGTTTTCGATGAATATCGATCAGGCCACCAGACGGACTTTAGTGCGCAAAGTGTCATCGGACGAGACAGAATTATATTTTTAAGAGTTTGTCAAGTCGTATTTTTTGGAGTCGTTGCAGAAATGTGAGAATCGTTGGAAAAACTACATCGACCAAAAAACAGATTTAGTTGAAGAAAAACATTTTTTGAAAACACAGATACTTATTAATTGTTAGAATGTCAATGGTTATACCCTGTCGTACACTGGAATATTACTCTACCTGTTAAGCAAATAAACTCTTTATGAAACAGAAGTCAGAAGTCGTCGATATATTCAAGCGGTAGGTTGCACTGGTGGAACGACAAACTGGTCGTAAGGTGAAAACACTAAGAAGTGATAATTGATGTTGATTATTTAAATGAAAGTACAACACTTCCGTGAACGTAACAAATGGCAAAAATTTCAAAAACTAATATTTCCGCTATTGTATTGTACAAGTATATCAGCTCAGAGAATCTTCAAAGAAATGTATAAACTCTAAAAAAAACTGGTCGAAAATTATTTAAACGAATCATTAACGTCAAAACCAACGAATTTGTAAGATGTGAATTCAATTTTATTGAAAGAGAGATATTTGTAATATTGTCTTAACTCACCACTTATATTGTGCTGCTTAAATGCATCCATGGGAGACATTTGGTTCTGGTGACCATCGTCAATTTGCAAAATGTTATCATCAGCTATGAAATCACTCAAAAATGTTGAACGGCCGAAACTGAATAGATTCTGGTAATTATTATACGGTTGCTGTGACACATGCTGCTGATTCTGCTGCAGAAAAGTTGACAATGCAGAACCACAATAATCCGTTTGTAAACTAGTGTTCTTCCGGACTGCTTCATTTCTGTGCATATCTGCGGCCAATGCGTGTCTTGGCTTAATAGTAGGATCGAAACCTAGATGTTTAACAATATTTCATATCCATTTTCATAATCTTAACGAATCATTCACTCACCTTTGTTGTTCATGAGCAACGAAGATTGTTGAAATAGATGTTTATGCTTTTGTTGTGTTTCCAGTATTTGGGGTTGCATCTTAAAAATACGAAGATATTTATAGTTAAATTAAGAAGTAAATTTTAATAAAGTATTCAATCTAAATTGCATGAGGATGAATAACTAATGATAACTAACAATTTAATTAATAGTATACCAGACTTTTGTTTCTATAAACAAGGAAAAACGTTAACTTCGGTTGAACCGAAGCTCTAACACCATCCACACAAGATTTTGAATCGATTTGTAAAGCATAAAAGTGGAGGTTTAAATAGGGGCTTAAAAGTGGGCGGTACACGCCCACTAGTATAAGTGTATGAAGCGATGTAGTAGATGTGTAAGATGCCGCCATATCGAATTTCAAGTTGATATTGACGTTTTCCATGCATACAAGTGAGCTGTGGGTTCGTATGGGACTACCTCAAATAGTGTTTATGTTTTACAATAATAAATATTTAAAATTTCGTTTGAATGGTATTCGAGCTTCGGTTAAATATGTACCCTATATATTCCTTACCTCTATATCAACTACAGATTGCAGCTCAAAATGTTTCCAAAGCGGTTGAATATCTAAAAATAAAATCAATGTAGAATTTTAACGATAAATATTATTACATTGTATACTTACTATTATCCATTATTTTTGAATTACGATCATCGTTTTCCAGGAATGTACTCATTTGGATGGCATCAGCGTTAGTCGCTCTACCTCCTCCAAACTGTGTCAGAGTTTCTTTTTGCAATTGTTGTTCGATTTCTTGAACAGTAAAAAATTTTAAAATATTTAATATATTATCATCCAGTGAATTTTCCTGTTGGAGTGGCTGCGTTGCATGAAGAATCAAATTTGAGTCATTCGTATAAAAATTATGTGCGAAGCCTAAAAATTAAATTAAAAATTATATAGTAAAATAGAAAAACCAATTTTAATTCGTTGCATTTATAATTATGAATATCAACATTAGTTTATAGCAATTTTAATCCATAAAAATTGGCGGTGATTCCCTACATTATAAAATCACACACTGATTCCGAAAATACGGTCTATTTAAGCGTTTGTGATATTGCAAAAGAGTGTTGTACTGAAAATACTTTTAATTGAGTTGAAAAAAGAAACTATATTGCAGCTACAAGCTCTCATCAATATGTGATCGCACATTGCATGTTTTTCGTGAGAAAAATTATGTAGAGTGTTTTTCTGTAGTGGTGCAGAGCTTGAAGAATTTAATTAAAATACTGATAATCGACAACTTTTTATTTATAGTATACGTGCTGCGAAATCGAATTAGTGGCTCCGTTGTACGATTATGTCGACCGTAGAATAAACGTAGCGCATGGTATCATTCCCGAACTGAACCAATGAAGGTGCACAATTTGCACACGTTGTTCGGTAGCTAGTCTATTTATGATAAAATGACAACCCAAGAACGACAGCTTGAACTTCAGTACTCAGTCGATTAATATAATTAAATATATACTTTAGCTCTAACATTGAGTGAACTTCTTGAAACTAAGTATCAAGATTTAGTTAAAACAATTGAGTTGGCAAATTTTCCAAAGGACGATTTAGTGGACAAAAGAGAAAAAGGTTTTGTTAGCAAGATTGGTGAAGAACACTATATCGAAATCAAGATGCCGAGACATTGTAATGTGATGCCTATTGATTGAGGGAACAAAATTACCAATTAAAGTTGTTCCTTATGTTAATACTAGCTTCACAGCAATAGCTTTTGCCGATGTAGTCAAACGGAACCATGATAATACATCGAAGGTGGAATTATATCAATTTCAGAGCCCTTGAAGGCGAGCTCAAATGAAGATATATCCGAGCTAAGAATTATGCTTAAAACGCTAATGGAGCAAATGGGGTCTCTCATTAATCTCCCTACAACCGGGTACTAATCTGGAATGCCAAAGGGCTGAGCTAACACATTCATAAAGTAAAAGTTTGTCTTCAAGAATAAGATGTAGACGTAATGTTAATATCAGAAACACATCTAACCAACAAAAATTTCTTTGAAATCAAAAATTACTACAAATCACCCGATTGGTGGAGCTAGGGGAGGCACAGCAGTAATAATAAAACACTGAATTTGACACGACACGTACATAGCACCAAACAAAATACAGTCCACCAAACAAAATATTCACCAAACAAAATACAGTCCACAAGTATTCAGGTTTAAAACTCTAGAGGCGCCTTCACAATTGCTTCAATTTACTGTCAACCATCAAATGTTGTAGGTGAAACAGATTTTAACAAATTATTTAAAAGTTTAGAAGCCACATTCTTCGTTGGTGGAGACTTTAATGCCAAACATACCGCTTGGGGCTCCAGACATATAACCACAAGAGGAAGAGAGCTGCTAAAATCAATCCATAAAAAATAATTTAAATCATCTTTCTACGGGAACACCTACATACTGGCCAACAGTCAGAAATAAAACTGCAGACTGCATTGATTTCTGCGTTTTTCTAAAGGTATTCCAAGCAACAAAATTAACGTGTCGCCACATCTAGAGCTATCTTCCGACCATTCGCCGCTCATGGTTAAATTCAGTGATCAATGTGAAACATTGCACTATGCGACCTTTCTGCATTTTACAAGAACAGATTGGGATATTTTTGAAAAGTCAGTTAATTATGCTCTTCCTCAAAACATCCCACTTAAAAGCGAAGAAGATATTGAAGACGCTGTTCGGATATTCAACACTGTAGTACAACAAGCTGCACGGGCGTCCACACCTATTCCTTCACTGAAAGCTCGGTATTCTAATATCAGCCTCAGCATCAAACAGTTGCTAAAAAAAAAAAAGCAAAGCTTAGAAGAGTATGGCAGGTAACGAGGCATTTAGACGATAAGAAAAAACTGAATGCCGCTACAAAGCAAATAAAATAGGCGTTGAAAGAAAACACAAACAACTACATGAGAGGATTAACGGCCACAAAAGCTTCGAACTACTCGGTCTGGAAAGCAACCTAAAAAAATCAGTAAGCTAACAAAAAGAATACCACCGATCAGGAAAAATAATGGAGATTTGGCTAAAACAGATGCAGATAAGGCTGTTACTTTTGCTTTACATTTGACAAACGTATTCAAATATTTACCGCAAAACGGGTCACAAGACATAACAGCTCAAATTCTAAGCTAAAACCAGTTGTAACAAGAAGAAATTTGACTCCGCACCACCAGTTTGGTTTTAGAGAATGCCATTGTAGTATCGAGCAGACTCACAGAGTTTTCAAAACCATACGCAATGCAATGGAGCAGAAAAAAACACTGTAGAATCGTTTATCTTGACATAGCACAAGACTTCGGACAAAGTGTGGCATATAGGCCTTCTATATAAACTGAAAAAGGATCTTCCAGTACCCATTCTTCGAAATATTCAAACCTTATCTGACTGACCGCCACTTCATGGTTAAGTGAAATAACGAATACTCATCAATCTATGAGGTACTATCGAGTGTTCCACAAGATAGTGTGTTAGGCCCCATTTCTATACACACTGTTTACAGCTGATTTGCCAACATCTACTGAAACAACAATTGCTACTTTTGCTGATAACACCGTTGTAATGTCAGTACATGCGGATCCAAATACAGCTTCTTTACAACTGCAACGGAGTTTAAACGTGACTACAAACATGAAGACTTAACATAAACCCGTCAAAATCAATTCAAGTGACGTACTCGCTTCGGAGAAGTGACTGTCCAGCAGTATTTTTAAGCAACCAACATCTGCAGAAAGAGGACAGCGCCAAATACTTAGGGTTTTATCTCGACAAGCGACTCACATGGCAGAAACTCACAAGTTTTTATTGGCTTCTAGGTTCAAGTTCACAGCTATCACTTGAAAACAAAAGATTGGTCTACATGTCAGTGATTAATTTGGTGAATTTGGACGTATGGTCCATAACTTTGGGGATCAGCAGCCAAATCAAGCATCGATATTATACAGCGATTCCAATCGAAAGTTTTACGACTTATAACGAAATAGCCATGGTATGTCACGAATGCAACACTGCACCACGACCTCAAAGTACCTTCAGTTGCAGATGAATTGAAAAGGTACAACGCAAAACCCATCTTCCGCCTCCAAATTCATCCAAATCCAGCTGCGAGCGCTCTATTGGGACCTTTCCAAGAGAAGTTCAAACGCTATTTAGATTTAGAGATACAACGCTAGCCATCACAAAATAGATCATAATAGTTTCAATTTATGGTAGTTACGTAATTATAATATTTGCCTGGTGTCTTAAAGATAGTTGCAAAAATAAAATGAATGAAAAAAAAAACAAAAAAAATTGACGTTGAAGATTGTTATCCAATTTCAACGCCCATTCGCTTTAAGGAGGCGCGGCGTGGCGCAGTCCACTTTTGCAATTTGTACACAGAAAAAAATGGCATTCTAAAATTAAGTTTCAAATTCTTGATTTTAGCCGAAAGCGTAGATAAATATAGAAATAAGTACGAAAATCAAATTTAAAGAACAAAACTTAAGTCAAGTACAAAAATATCAGAATTACTGAATTTTCAAGTCAAGTTCTTCTTGACTTGAAAATTCTTAAAGAAAACGCCAAATTAAAGCCAAATTAACTCTCTCAGCTGCTCCCAACTAATTCGGCTTTGACATGGTTGGAGTCATAAATATTGTTTGCGGTGTTAGTCAATGAGAAAAGCAATTGCTTGTGATTTGCCAAGTCGTTGTTTTGGGTGCCTGTTAGCCGAAGTAGTTAAGATAGTGACACCTTGCTGGGGATCGTTCTGAACCTGCCCCTGTTAATAATAGTACACCACAGATTTTAACAGAAACCACCGTAATAAATCAAAATAAAAAATTGAAATTGGAAACTTACCATTGAATGAGCGTGATAGTTGTGTTGGCAATGGATCTTCTTTTTTGTTTAAATTAACTGTAGCAGCCTCGCGGCTTTTACTGGTGTCTGCTGCAATTTCATCATGACTGATATTACTGCATGGGCTTAATGAAAGCTGCGGATAACATATTGCAAGCATTATAACTTCGTGTAATCTTTTTTCGAACTCTTCAAATTTTTCTTTGTGCAATTCCTGAAACAATTTCAGACGATAAGTAACAAGTAAAATTTTCTCAACTTTTGACTGCTGACCTCTTTCGTAAAGGTGAGCTCAGGAGCAGCAAGTCCGTGCAAATAGTTACAGGACAACTTCATACATAGTTCATTTCTTAAGAAGTTAACGCAATACTTGTTAGTGCCCACTCCAACTTTGAGCATTCGGCCATCGACTATAATATTATTCATACTTTGTATTGCTAGAAAAGCATCACGGCTCTGCTCGTAAGTGATAAAGGCTGATCCAAAAGTGCCCTTTAATAAGATGCATAAAATAAATTATTTTTATAAATATAGTATATACACATAGGTTAGATTACGACTCGATAGAGTTCACACATAGACCAATATGATCCTTAGTAATGCCGACGATGAATAATTGTATGAAACTTTGTTTACATATATACATATGTATATATAAGCATACTTACTTTTTTTCCGAGATATCTTTTATGAAACTGAACTGTAATAACCTTGATGGGACCGTATTTGCCAAAACATTCCTGCATTATCAAAATCTAATAGAAATGGAAAGTGTGCACAATTATGGTTTAGTACCATTTTTTATTTTATTTTTATTTTAACCAAAACTTACATTTGGGTTTGCGAATCGTTCTGGTAATCCCTGCACAAAAATTATGTTTGATTGCAGAATGCGAACTTTCTCCAGGTCTTCTATACTACTCGCTATTTCTTGATTAGGCTTCTGAGAATTTTTACGCTTTTTCGACTTTTTAGAGAAAAGAATCTGCAAAAATTTTTTATGTATCTAATTAATATTTTAATGCCTAAGAAACAATTATTTGGGTAATAAAAGAAAAATAATAAAATAGTGCAAAGCAACAGAAATGGAAGATACAATAACGGCAACTATGGATCCGAATTTCCAAATTTAACGAACAATGTAGTTCGACATAGCTTGCAAACGTCGCGCATCATCTCTTCTGCTATCAACTTGAGAGACAACATCCCATCCAGCAGCAACAATGTTCCACAAAGGCTTGACTACAGAAATGCTCTACTGAACTCGTCAACGCAATCGAACTCGTATGATCTCTTCACTATTGATGAAATCAACTCGCTTACGATAGAACTGCTTCAAAAGTGTAGGACCTCTACCAGTAAGAGCGAACAATTTAATGTCATAACTCAATTAGCTTTAAAATATTTATATGCTGCTAAGTAATAACAATCTTAATATTATGGCATGGAATTCACGTGCCGTACAGGCGTATGGAAAGAATTCTGTATCTCCTTTATGCTGAACTACACATGTGGACCATGTCCATACATACTATAAAACTTAAGTTGTGACCTTCAAAAAAATCTAAACTTTCTAATGTAGTACACAAATTCATATAGTGTTAGAAAACTGGTAAGAGGAGTTGAAAATTACATTGCATTTACGAAATAATTGGCTACATATAAGGCAAGATAAAATATTTACCTAATGATAATGAAAAGCCTAATTCAATATGCAATTCATTCGTATTCCTATTTGAAATTACGCATATCTGTGCATACATATAACTATAAGAATTTTGAAAATACTTACACGCCCTTGTGTCACTGGAGAAGTATTCACTGGAATTTCGGTATATTCTTTGCGGCACGCTGGGCAAATCTTATCCCCATTCGTGCAAATTTGATGCCAACAAAAATTGCAAATCTAAAATAGAACAAGAAAAATTGTTAGCTTCGATTGAACCAAAGCTCTAATACCATTCACACGAAATTTTAAATAGTGTTGTAAAACATAAAAGTGGGAGTTTAAACAGGGGCTACCCCAAAAAGGGGGCCCATTAGTCTGTGTATGTTAAGCGGCTGTCTATAAAAAGGTACTATATCGCATTTCAACCTAATATTGAAATTAATAAAAAAGTTTGTCTTACAAAAACTCAAAAGTGGGCAATAGGTTTGAATGGGAATCGACTCCAAACAGTGGGCGGGTCGTACCCATTAATATACAAGGTGTCTCAAAAGAAAGTTCACATTTAAAAAATCGATAAAAAAAAGTAAGTAGTTTATTGAAAAAATGTGTATTACATATTAAAATACACACTTTGGGAATTTATTTCTTAAAAATGATATTGTCCAAATGTAAACTGTTGCGTTCACGGCATTCATTTAATCGAGCACTAAATTTTCCTATGACGGTTCGGCAGGTATTCTCCGTGATGGCTGCCAGAGTCGGTTTGCTGCCGTAAAGTTTAGATTTGACGTAACCCCACAGGAAAAAGTCAAGGAGTCCAATTTATGTCACGTCTCCTGGAGATAAATTTGCCAGGAAAAATTTCATGAACTCGTGGTGTAGACCTGTTGGACGTGTGTGAAGTTGCTCCGTCCTGCTGGAACCATGTTCTTTGGTTATAACCAGGAAAGTTATGCAGTTCAGGCACGAAGAAGTCGTCTAACATCTTCACATAACGCTCTGAATTCACTGTAACTGTGCGTCCCCTTTCATCTTCAAAGAAGTAAGGGCCGATAATTCCTCGCGCCGACATCGCAGCCGAGACTCACTTTAGGCGAATGTAGGGGTTTCTGATGTTTGTGTTTTGGATTGATTGCACACCAGTAGCGGCAATTTTGCTTGTTTACATGTCCATTAAGATGGAAATGAGCTTCATCCTAAAACAAGATGTTGGTAAACGTTGGAAAGCGCTCAATCAACTGGTTTATGAATTCAAGCTTCTGCCCCGCATCTTGAGGCTTTAATAGGGGTGCAGCTTTAAATCTTTGTGTAAAATGCGGAACAATGATGATCTATACACGAGTTGCTTTAAACGTGTATAGATCATCATTGTTCCGCATTTTACACGCTTCCGAATCGAAAGGTCCGGGTTGTCACGAACAGACTTAGTAACGTTGTCTACGTTTTCGAACGTTCTCGAAGGCCTTGGACACCCGGATTTTGATTTTTCCAGCGTTGCACCGGTGTCTTTAAACTTCTCGACCCATTTTCCAATGAGTCGAGAGCTTGGCGCATCATTTAAATGACGAACATATCGAATACTGCAGAATTTTCTACGCGCTTCAGTCGCTGAATTACCGTTTTTGTAAAACTCACGTACGCACAACGCACGGTCCGCTCCCGAGAACCGCTCCATAGCGACTAAATTCCCAAAAGCTAGGCTACCGATTGACATATCCCCCGCGCCCCTCGGAATAGTTGTGTTCACGCAATCAGCAATTCAAATGTGAACTTTCTTTTAAGACACTCAGTATATGTCAAGCATCCGTCCACTAGAAGTTACCATATCAATTATTAAGTTGATATTGACTACAATAAAAAAGTTTTACTTACAAAAAGTCAAAAGTGGTATGGTATGTTTGTATGAAGGCTACCCCAAAAAGTGGGCGTGGCGGATCAATCTTGACATTATATTGAACTGCAATAAAAAGAAGTGTATGTGCAAAATTTCAACTGGATAGCATTAAAATTGGTCCCCAAAAAATGCGCAACACATACAGACGGACAGACGGACATGGCTAAATCGACTCGTCTCGTCGAGCTGATCAAGAATATATATTTATACTTTATGGGATCTACGATGCCTCCTTTAATGCATTACAAATTCACACTATGTGTGAATGGTATAAAAACATCAAGCGAATATGTTGCGTTTAAATGGATTAAAAAGGATTATGAATGTTTTGCACTTGCCTATTTATATATAGATATCTTACCTGATATTTACAGTTGCATGGAAAGAATTTTAAATCATCCATATCCAGTTTTTCCATACAAATCGGACAATCGACACTGCTCGCGTTCGTCTTCGGTTCATTCATTTTTTCGTTGTAACTGGGTTTTAAGCCGAATAATATGGACCAATAGGTATTTTCGAATCGAAGGGTTTGTTTGGTTGTGTATATTATATATTTGAACTGCGTTACTTATAGTATTTATGCGCTATATTTGTGTAATATTTTTAAAATATAATTCAGTCGTTCATATTTCTAAAAAATTATTGCTAATGATCAGAATAAAACATAGCTTATGTAAGTAATTTCTATGACAACAACTAGAAGAGAAAGTCGGATACCGAATAAAGTATGTATGTATATATTTATATATTTACTAGCTGGTACCCGGCGCGTTTCTGCCACTCCATCTGCATCTTCTTCCCTCTGCCACTCCTTCCCCCTGTCACTCCTTTCTCAGGACCCCTAACCCTGCCACCTTCCACCCCTTCGCCATCCACCCTTTAACCTGCACCCATTCACCTGCCCATTCACCTGCCCCTTCCCCTAACTCCTCTTTCTTTACCTCCCCTTTTCCCTGCCCCCTTCGAAACCATTAACATGTATACAACATTTCATCGCTCTATCTTAAACGGTACCCTGCGCTTTGCTGCCTTTCCCCCTGCCTTAACTACCTTTACCCATCCTTCCCAATGCCCCCTTACCCTACCTCTCATTCCCCTACCCTTCTTCCCCCTGCCCCCTGCCCTTTTCCTTACCACTCCATCCACTACCACCCATTCCCCCTTCCACTATTTTTTTTCACTGCCCTCTTCCCCTGCCCCTCTTTCCCCTTTCAACTATTTTTCTTTCCCTGCCACCTCTTCCCTAACACTCCCATTTCCCTTCCTTTTCCCTCATCTATCCCATATACAATATTTCATCCGTGTATCATAAATTTTTAGGGCCAGGAACACTCGCGGGCATTCACACTGGATCGAATTGTGAATCTAAACCATTCTCGAATCCCCATGAATACACATACAAATTTGAATCAATATTGGTCCAGCCGTTTAGAAGGAGTTCAATCACGTACACACGTACAGAAGATTTTTATATATAAAGATATATTAATATATTGTATTTATGTAGTACATTAGTCTGTCCGGCTGTCTGTCCATTGCATTCTATATTAATGGATCACGGAGAATATAACGACCTTTCCGGAAGTATTATTTATACCTTTCACACATACGGAGGTGTGAAAGGCCATTACACGAAAAAGATCTCACCGTAAAGAGAAAACCTCTTTGTGTGCTTGGACAACGTTGCATATAAGACTCTGGTGAATATATAGAAAGGATAATCATTACAAATAAATCTTGGACTCTTCAAAAACTTCGTCAAAGCGTTAGACAAAGAAGACCAACCGTTCGCATATTTGAGATAACTTTTTCCAAGAATTTCTCTTCCGAAAATCATGGAAGGCATCTTTGACGGTCGACACATAAGAGAAGTTCCCAAAGATAACAATTTCTCCTCATTATTGCCACCCAATGAGGCTGTTGGCTGGAAGTCGTTCCAGTTGATTGTTTAAAATTTTCTTGGAAGTAATAATACAAGGAAATTGGTGAAGATTTGCTAAACAGTTATGCAAGAATGGATATGGAATATTTATATTGTGTTATTCTATTTATTTTTCCATTTATGTCTTGCATAATTTTCTTCATTACGTTGGTCTACAACATTAAATAAACTGTAATTTAATTTCTATTTTAAACTCAACAGGCTTAAACATGTCGCTCAAACTTCACTTTTTGCATTCCACTTGGTTTTTTTTTACGGAGAATCTCGGTATCGTAAGTGTCGAGGACGGTGAATGGTTTCGTCAAGGAATTAAAACCATTGAGCAGCTCTACCAAGCATATTGGGATGTAAGAATGTTGGGAGACTATATTTGATTCCTCATCAGAGAAACGGACCCAAAGGAGAATAGAAGACGAAGCAAGGGACAAAGTTATTTCCAATCCAAAGGCATACTTAAAAAATTTTTAGTATGAATCGTACTAAATTTTTTTCCATCAAGCACAAAACGGGATCGACTTATAAATCAAGCGTGGAAATAGTTAGAATAAGTATAAAATTCTTGAATTAACTATAAAAATCTAATTCTAAGAACAAATGTGTACTCAAGTCAAGTACAAAAGTTTCAGAATGTCAAATGAGTCCTTTTTGTCTTGAACTAAGTAGAAAATTCTTAAATCAATCTCTGTGAGAGGAGAAAAAAACTGGGGGGGGGGGGGGGGGGAAATACAAGTTACTCTCTCACTTATTAGAATTTCTTCGTACCGATAATAAATGGGAAAAGCAATGGGTTTGTAATTCGGCAACTGCATGTAACGTGTGCTCGTTAGCCGATGTAGTTAAGATGATGTCACTTCTCAGCGCAGTTCGCATGTTGTCATGGTTCGATACCAGTTTCATCCACCAAAAGAACATTTTTATAAACCGTGTAAGTACAATAAAATTAAATTATAATTTTCTAAAAATACAACAACAAAAAATACAACTCAAATCACTCCAATTTTTTCCTAAACGATGCTCAGTAGATCTTGAAGATGTCTAAATTTAAGAATTTCGGGTTTGAAAAAAAGTTATTGAGTTATTTTAAGAAAATGCGTACTCAACATACGTTTGATACCGTTATGGATCAATTGAAGTACGTATAATAAAATAAATATAGAATAAAAATTCCATAGTCGAATTACATTGTGAATTTATTGAATAAAACGCCATTAATAGCTATAAATGGAGGAAAGTTAATCATAGCCAGTGAGTGACATAGTTTCTGAGCCACAGCCGCATGACAAGCAAGTGGTCAATGCGAATCAGGCTCGATCAGCCTATAACGCTAACTAGGACTCAGTGTCAGAGCTGTAAAAGGGCAATGCGACAGGAAATGATGTATTTTGTACCCTAGCTCGGATATGGTTAAGTTAATTGATGTAGGATGGATCTTCTCCGTCTATTTAATGAAACGGAGAATAACCTAAGATGAGGTAGTTCTGATCTCATCAGATGTAATAGAGGGTCTATTCATCTGCTTAATTCTGAGTCTGGCCAAGTCCGGGCAATCGCAAAGCAGATGTAAACTAGTTTCGTCATACTCTAGACAGAGTCTGCACTCTGTTTCTGAGGAGACACCTAGTTTATTTAGCTGATATCTCAGTGAATGATAGCCTGTGAGGTAGCCCAAATGCGATGGTTCTTGGGTATATAGGATGAGTTAGTAGCTTGGCCTGCCGTAGACCAGGATATTGTATCCAGTACCAGGAGGTAGTGCTTTTAAGCCGATCTACTGAATGAAAGATTTTGACTTAGCCCACCTAGTAAGTCCGCAAAAAGGTTCCGGACCTATGTATAAAGGATGTTACAAAACAGAGAAAAATTAATTGATCATACCTTCGGTATTTATTCATAGATTTTCTTGATCAAAATCTTGTTTGCTTCGTAAAAGTCTGATCTATACGTAAAACATAAGAAACTGGGCATAATTTGACGAATCAATTTAAAAAAATATAAAAAAAAAATTATATCTGTTATAATACATAAGAAAAAATAGTGGCATCGTATGTACATTTTGGCTGTAAACTAGTATTGTTAAGCATGTCTTTCGCAGATTTTGGAAAATTCGACTGAAAGTTGAAAAAATGTGGATTAAAAGTTATATGAGGAAAACTAATTTTTGTTAGCCTTTCCTATTTCAAACTCGAGTTGTCTGCAGAAACAAATTATTAAGCATGTGTTTCAGCCGGTTTTGGAAAAATTCAACACCAAGAAGCAAACAGTGGTGAGAATGCATGTATTGCAAATGCTACCACAGGCTGTTCTGTTAGCCTCTTATAGTCTCCAAGCACTCGTTGTTCAAACAGACAAACAGACGAACATACGAGATGTGATTTAAAAATAAACGAACTTTTAAATTAGATCATACAATACATACGTGAGTCGTACTCAAGTTTACACGTGGTTTACACAATTTAAAAACGAACGTGCTGATTTAAATGATGATCCAAGACCTGGAGACCCGAAGCATCTAGTGAAAAAAGTAAGTGAAATTTTCGCTAACGATGCAAATTTAGCTGTGAGAATGCTGACAGAAGAATTCAATTCATCTTACTGTACAATCTACAAAATATTAACTGAAGATTTTGGTAAAAGAAAGTTTTGGACGTTTTGTTCCACATCAGTTAAATGATTATCAAAAAATCCCTCGTGTAGAGCATTGCAAAGACATAATTTCAACAGCTGAAAACGATTCAGATTTTCTTGATTCGATCATAGCTGGTAATGAAACATGGTGTTTTAAATAAGATTCTGAAACTAAGCGACAATCTGCAGAATGGAAGTCTAAAGACGAGCTAAAACCTAAAAATTGCGTCAAGATTTTAGACAATGTTGATAACTTTCTATGTTTCCAAGGATATTGTTCACAAGGAATTTGTTGCAGAAGGTCAAACTGTCAATGGAGAATATTATTTACAAGTTTTACATAGTTTCCAAAGGAATGCAGCTATTGTTATTGCATGATAATGCACCACCACCTCACAAGACGAAAAAAGTCAATAGCTTTTTGATAAAAAAGCAGATTTGTCGCGTCGACCACCCTCCGTATTCGCCTGAACTATTACCGTGCGATTACTTTCTTTTCCCAAAAACACACAGGTGCTAAAGAACATCCCGAAAAAGCGAGTTTAAAAAGTCTATGGATAAATTGGTTGAGCGTTCTAAACGTTGTATTGAGTTAAAAGGATCGTATTTTGAATAAATATTAGCTTTGAAACCTAATACCATGCTTGTTTTATTTTATAACTAAAAAGTTCGGTTATTTTTAGATGACACCGTGTATGTGTGCACAAACTTAAACACTTCTTCGAATCTTCGATAGTTCAGTTGTGCAAATTAACGCGTCACTTTTGTTTATAAAACAATTTGTATTCACTTTTAACAATAATTTATTTTAGTTCTCGCGCCTAAATACCGAGCACACGACTTGTTTGTTTTGTTTAATTCGAGCAACTGAAGTTATGTTCATCGTTTAAGCCGCACTGAATAGAAAATCGGTGCAGTATGGAATTTTTCTTGTTTCCTCCTTTTTTTTTTGTATTTTAAACAAAATTTTAACGGTCCATGACGTCTGGGTTAACCCATTCTGTACCAATGTATGAACAAACGTACAGTTATTTTAAAACTTCGACCAAGGTAGAGTAGTAACAAGAAAGCACGCTGCAGTGTGCTCGATTACGTGATACCCTGTAACATGTTTAATGCTACTTATATGAACCATAGATAATGATCTTTAGTGGTTCGATATGGACATACTCGTATGTGGTATATTTTATTACCATTGTTGAAATATTTGAATTGTTTAAAAATGAAAACAAAAAGTATTCAAACAAATAATCAAAAATGAGCAGCAAGTTTACATGGTGCTACGCCTTAAAACCGTCCGAGCTGAGCCTATATAGAATATTTTGTAAGGATTGAAGATAAAATATGCCAATTATGTTTGCAACGCCTTGAAGAAAGCATCGGAGACCCCATAGAGTATATATACTTGATCAGCATGACAAGATCAGTCAATCAGTCTGTCGTCTGTTTATCTTTCTATCTGTGAGTTTTGCGGCATTATATTCCGTCAATCTTTGAAATATTGGTTTGAAGGTTGCTATGGAGACTTTTTATAAGCAGAAATTCGAGCAACTTACCATATTTACTATTTTAATTTTAGTTATCTGCTTTATTTCAAGCATCCAATTCTACGTATATAATACAAAAAATATAAAACTGAAAAATATATGGGAAAGCGTACTTAAAAATGTTTAGTACGATTCGTACTCAACTTTCTTGAATCAAGTACAAGACGAAATCGTTTTATAAATCAAGCGCGGAAATACTTAGAATAAGTATAAAATTATTGAATTAAGTATAAAAATCTAATTCTAAAAACTAATCTATACTCAAGTCAAGTACAAAAATTTCGCATATTCTGATTTTGTTTATCAATGTACGAATTTGATTTGGGTCCCAATTGGGGTGCAAGAGATTTCTATGACACACCAAAATAAGTTAAATAAAATATTTTAATTGCACGGTTGATCTAAAAATAACCGAACTTTTTAGTTATAAAATAAAACAAGCATGGTATTAGGTTTCAAAGCTAATATTTATTCAAAATACGATCCTTTTAACTCAATACAACGTTTAGAACGCTCAACCAATTTATCCATAGACTTTTTAAACTCGCTTTTTGGGATGTTCTTTAGCACCTGTGTCACGGCTGCTTGTATTGCTGGAATGTCATTGTAAAAAGCTCTTTTCATTGCAGTTTTCATTTTTGGGAAGAGAATATAATCGCACGGTGATAGATCAGGCTATTACGGAGGGTGGTCGACGCGACAAATCGGCTGTTTCATCAAAAAGTTATTGACTTTTTGGTCTTGTGAGGTGGTGTTGCATTATCATGCAATAAAAACCGCTGCTTTCCTTTGGAATATTTGCGCCAAACACGAAGAACTCTCGACCACAAACTATGTAAAACTTGTAAATAATATTCTCCATTGACAGTTTGACCTTCTGCAACTAATTCCTTGTTATCAATTCCCTTGGAATCATAGAAAGTTATTAACATTGTCTTGATTCTTGACTTCTGAAAACGTAATTTTTTAGGTTTTGATGACTTCCATTCTGCAGATTGTCGCTTAGTTTCAGGATCATATTTCAAACACCATGTTTCATCACCAGCTATGATCGAATCAAGAAAATCTGAATCGTTTTCAGCTGTTGAAATTATGTCTTTGCAATGCTCTACACGAGCGATTTTTTTTATCTTCATTTAACTAATGTGGAACAAAACGTGCACACACCTTTCTTCAACCCAAATCTATATTTTGTAGATTGTACAGTAAGAGGAATTTCATTCTTCTGCCGCCATTCTCACAGTGAAATTTGCATCTATAGCGATTATTTCACTTACTTTTTCCACTAACTCAGGACGATTAGTTGGTTCGGATCGTCCAAGTCTTGGATCATCATTTAAATCATCACGACCGTTTTTAAAACGTGTAAACGAAGTATAAACTTGAGTACGTCTCATACAATCATCATCATAAAGATTTTTTTAACAATTCGTAAGTTTCAGCAAAGTTTAAATTTTGTATTTGCTCTGAACTTAGCTGCTTTCGAAAGAAGAAAAATCTAACTTTCAAACACTGCCAACATTTAATAGGTGGCGCCACGTGTTCTATGATTTAATTTAAAAGTTCGGCTATTTTTAGATCAGACCTTGTATGTACATTTACTTATGTACCAAATCTCATTCAACTGCCTCAAATACGTTATTTACCGAGATATGACGAACTTGGTTTTCCTCTTATGAAGAAAGAATGGCACCGCGCATCTTTTCGACTGGATCTTGTTTGTTGCCGATGGCCTTTACATATGTAAATTTCAATAATTTGCGTCAAATATTTGGACCTTTTCTTAAATTTTCCAAATTTTCGGGTTAACTTTTCCAATTTTTCTTTTGCTAAAAATCTTATTCGGATTACGATTCAGGATTATTGATCAATGACATTTGAAATTTCTTTTAATGGAAAACAATTTGTAACATTTTATACAAAATACGTTCGTCCAAGCCGTACTTAAAATTTGGTAGCTAATGGGTTAAACTAGACTGAGCTTACGCTGTCGTTGCATCTTATGCCTGCCATGACAACGAACTCCTTACACTTCAAATTGCCAATTCTCAGTATTTTCAGGTAACAGCGGCTGTGACTCTTTTTTTTATGACTGCAATGGTCTACTCTTCATATGGGGGAGTGTTACGATGACGTCGACGACTCAGTTAATAAGCACTTCCATGTTGTTGTTGTTGCTGATGTTGTTGCTGTTGTTGCACTCGTAATTTCAAATGTTGGCTTTGTTTTAATTCTTTTAGTTTATTGAAAATACGTACGTACGTACGTACGTACGATACATATGATACTTGCATATATATTTGGTTGCATGGAAGCTGGATGTCCAGAACGAAAGAAAAAAAAAAAGAAAAAAAATATTTAAAATTATGCTGAGACCTATTTCGCAGTTGTCGCTGACATTGGTGATGCTGCCGATGCTGGTGATGCTGATGATGCTGGTGATCGATGCGTGTGCGGTAGCACTTAAAAACTGTGCGACGAATATGAACCCTAATACGCTCAAATGACTTTGGCTTCGCAAAGATGTTGCCGCTTCGCTGTTCATTTGTAGCAGGAAGAGAGCAGACCTGGAAGCGCGAAATTCCGATAAGAATTGTACACTGCAAATGTCACAGTCTGAGGTAGTTGAACCCATTAGGTACGTCGGATGCAGAAACGTCTGAATATGTTTTTGCCTTTTTTTTTGTTTTTTTTTTTGTTTTTATGGATGGACTGACAGCTGAGATTTAGTGCAGATACGCAGTACGAGAATCATTTTTTTGATTTTAGTCACACAAATTTCTAAAATAATATTTCTAAAATATCATGAAATGACATTTTTCGCGAAAACTATAATCAGATTTTATTAAAAATTGAGTAATAAAATTAAATAATTTAATTATATGTTAAAATTTGCATCGTTTGATAGAAGATACTTACACAATTTTAACTACAAATAAGTGCGTGGGCGCTAACACTAGCCTACAATAAAAAAAAAATAAAAAAATAAGAAAAAACGTTAACTTCGGTTGAACCGAAGCTCTAATACTATTCACACAAAACTTTAAATAGCATTATAAAACATAAAAGTGGGGGTTTAAATAGAGGCTATCCCAAAAAAATTGGCGGTACACGCTCACTAGTAGATGTGTATGAAGCAATGTAGTAGATGTGTAAGATGCCGTCATTTTTCAAGTTAATATTGACGTTTTCCATACAAATGCATAAAAGTGAGCTGTCAAAAAGTAGGCGGGGCACGCCCATTTGTATATGTATATGAAGCGGCAGACTATAAAAAGGCACCACATTGCATTTCAATCTAATATTGGCTTTAATAAAAAAGTTTTTCATACGATGCCTCCTTTCATTCGATGCCTCCTTTAATGCTTCACATCTGTCTGTCTATCTGTTCCCTATCTGTATGAATCAAAACTATTCCCTCAGTTTTTAAGATATCGATCTGAAATCGGGTATAAACACTTCCTATGTACCTAGACCGAACATCTGTCACAAGTAGCATGCTATGCTCACTTTTAGGAGTATGTATGAAACGTTTTTCCGTGCAGCCGATTCCTAAGCGTATTCATTAAAAATTTGACGAGTGAAAACAATCGCTCTACGCTTACTTGCATAGCAGGAACTGCGAGAGTAACTTTTGATTATTCGCATAGTTCTATGAAATTTGTAGAATTTTCTAACCATATACTCGTAGTATGTATGATATCGGCTGTTTTTTGTTTTCCCTTGAACATTATGTATAAGTACACCGTGCATAAGTAAATTTTTTTTCTTAGAAAAATATAAAAGTCAGAACCGAAACCGGTATAGGCATAAATGTTTTGGTTCCAGTTCGGTTCTTTCATTTCGTTTTGTTTCGCTAAAATGTTTCGGCTTTAAAGCAATTTAAATAATAAATAAATTCCAGTTTCGCCTCTTAATTTTAAGCTGTTAATTTCGTTTGACGGTTCTGGTTCTAGTACCGATTTTATTTCCTGTGTACAACATTTTTAATTGGACATTATTCAAAGAACTTTAAAAAACTGTATTAAAAGTGATAATTTTTATTTTTTGGCTGTAATACAAATATGAGTATCTTTGTTACTACAAACTCTTGAAAAAGCCATTTGATTTACTAATGGTCATAGCGAAGGCTTCTTTATTGCAAGTTGCTTTCTTGTCATTTGGAAAGGCTTAGTTGGATTATAAGGAGTTTGATTCGGATGTGTACTCACCTAAATGAGATACCTGTTTAGCAGTAAGGTTTTAAGCCCATCTTTTCCAAAAGGCTTATAGCCGAAAAACTTCTTCTTCTTCTTCTGAACGATAGTAGTACGCTGTATAAATAT
>JAWNNQ010000553.1:0-76907 GCA_035044765.1 Leucophenga montana
ATAATTTTGAATCACAGGTATGGAGACTTTTTTTCATAAGCACGGATACTGAGCATGGATGCTCATATCATGCTGCCTACTTTTCTTTATACCCAGGCTTTATTTTCATTTGAAGCTTATCTTCCTTACTTGCAAAAATGTGTATCTACAAAATATACTTATTTCGCTCTGAATATATTCTTTGCTGTGGTTTTATTCTCACTCATCACCTTATAATTAGAGGTATGTGCATGTTCCTCCATCGTTTCCCCATGTTAACTAGAGTAGCGGTTACGTACAAGATGTACACTATGAGTATCACATATGAGTATAGCTACGTTAAGGATTGATGGGAATCACAGGCCGAATACCACCTGTAACAGTTTTCGCAGTAACGCACAGCGAACCATGACTCTTATCCTACCAAGATTACTTTTGTATGAAATATTGTTCCGTCTAGAAATTTTTTCTGTGTTACTGGATTCAAATGCTGTTGACTTTTTGTAACACAACATTGATGCATCTCAGTACCAAATCTATGTTCCGAATTAGCCTTGTCTACACTAAAAATTTTGTATTTAGTCTACAGATCCAGATGATTACTACTGATGAGTAAAGAAATATACAATAGAATTACACAAATATGTTTAGAATAGTTTCATCTTCGCGTCGAGTTGCTTAAGAATATATTTGTGTATGCTTGATATGATCTCCTATGCCTCCCGCTATTTGTTATAAACTTTATAATACAACTTTTATACTTACTTCAGAAAAAAATTTGCCTTGATAAAAAATCTCGGGCACACCCAAGAGTTATCTTTAATCCAGTTTAATTTAACTTACTGTGTGTGTATATTTGTATGTTTGTTTGTATGTACAATATGTATGTTAGGTTATAATTTTTCTACTTCTACTGATTGGATCAATCTGAAACTGAACATGCACATGTGGAACCGATAACATATTTTATGACTTTTGATCGAAAATAAAGAAATAAATAAATAAAAAAAATGTTTATTAGCCACCATGGGAAACATTTCAAGCAAATATGTTTTGCAGCCGTGTCTTAATTCAATGCAGTTTTCTTTCCAGCCTTGTAAAGATAGGCACGTCAATAATAATTCGCAACACGAAATTTAGGGCCGTTCTCACGACTTACCGATACATAAGAAAATACGAAACGGCAAGATATGCTTTAGGCGGAATAATATTGAGTACTGTATGTCACGACATCACAATTATAATAAATCAATTTTGAGTAGCCCTGTAGAATATTTGAAGAGGTGGACAGTCCAATTGCAAAAACGTTAACACAATAAAATTATAAATTAGCAGAAAAAAATGGATGAGAGTGAGCGCCGCCGCTATAGAAAAATGTTCACGTTTGCATTTAAAATTTTAATACAAAATTTCAATAAAAAATGTTCACGTTTGCATTTAAAATTTTAATACAAAATTTCAATTTTGTTTGTTTTCATTTGGCTTTTGCTTTGGTTTTTTATGGATCGAGTTGGCAGGTATCTTTGCAAAAAATTCTGATAAATTTATCGGCTCGCCGAACTCGGCGATACGGTTATAAGCTTAATAAGAGTCGTAAAATATGAGCGGTACAGTTATAGGCAATTCATGAAAACGGCCCTTAATTATTATTGAAGCAACTTTATGGTACCGGCGCTATGCAAGTGCAATTGATTCCGGTCGCCCAACCTTTGTAGGAATTGTTGGATCAATTAGCTCAAACTTTTCATATAATCAATTTTTGTTTTGTTCTTCAAAATATCGTTGTGTACTTTTGTCAATTATATTTGTAAATATTGGCAAAAATTTCTTAGAAGGGACGACTTCATTGTGTCATATCAAAAACAGTGCTCGTTTGGAAACTGATATTGTATTTACAAAGTGAACTAAACAGTAAGTTTGCAAAAACAATCAGAATATTTAGGTGAACGATATAAACAAAAAAAAAAAAGAAGATTTGCACCGAACACTTTTGGACATCACGAGATCTACATTAGTTTACTCAATAACATTGAAAACAGAACACCACAAATGCTAACTTTTACTGTTATTTGTAAGAACAAGATATAAAACACAAGCCATAAACATATATTTTTGAAAATATATACCCTAAGCTACGATAAAATCCACTTTATTTAGTAAATTATAATTTAATTGGTTTCTTTATAAAAATTGTACTGCACTGTGCAAAATTACGTAAAATGTGTGGCTGCATCTGATGTATTATAATTTATGTTCGAAAGCTCACAAGTGTATTAGCTAAATTTGCTGTTTCGCCCACTGTGGCACATGGGGAAACCCTCTTACTATCCATACCCTGAATGTATAAATATTTATAAACGTCATACATTTGTACCTTTCAATGAATTACAGTTAAGTTTTGAAAACGGTGGACATTTTTCTTTGCATTGTTTAAGCCAGAAACCTTTTTCTTCCCCCTTTTTAACCATAACCTATATGGCACTTCACGCGATGATTAATGATTGCCGAGCATCAAATTGATTTAATTTGGTTGCTTTGCTCCTTTGCGCTCCTAGTCCGCTACCATTCATCGTTTTTTTTTTTCTATTTTATTTTTGTTTTTTACCCCGGTCGTCTCATTTTTTAAGGCAACCGCTTGACATTTTCTCCCGTTCTTCTATGCGAATTTGTATGAATTCTAATTAATTTTGACTTGCAACGAGTGTGTCACTTGCAGCAGCAGTAGCAGTAGCAGCAACTCGTGCAGCCGCTTATCTTAATCAGCTCCAGCACCGGCGTCACAAGCTGGAAGAGAAACTCACTCGCCTCGCCACGTTGCGGTCTACCGTGATTGGAACCCTTTTTGACATAAGCAACGAGACCACTCCACCCTATTTACCCACTGCGACGACTCTAATGACCTCGCTTTGGTGGGTGATAACGGCGGCGAACGGTGTCATTTATCATGCATTTTGCAAAATTGTTGCCCAGAAATTTGAGTTTGACTCGGGCAGGTAGGGACAAGGGATACATTGACAAAAGGATGTGTGGAACACTTTTGATGCTACATTAAAACAAGTCACGTTGTGTGAGTCACATCTAAATATGTAGTTATTAAAGGAAGATTCTGTGAACAATTTTAAATTTATTTAATACATAGAGCAATACCTGTATATAGAAATATATATAAAATAAAGATTTTTGTTTATGTATTTCATAGTCGTTAACTGTAAAAGATAAAGAAGGAGCTAAATCTATTGTATATTTGAAACTAATGTAAAAATACCAGCGACGAGAATATAAAGCTTAATAGTTCATAACGTTTTCGAAATTGTCTCTGTTCGATTTTTTTTAAATTGCTGTTCATACTAATACATTAATTGTTCCTACCGAAATGTAATGGAAATGGATCCGTAGCTGGATCCGAAACAGTAATATTTTAAAATCTCAAAATATTAACTAAATAAAAGGCATTCACATTTATGTACATGCCGACTTCCGTTTGTCTGTTCGTCTTCCAATACTAATAATTTTTAAATCAATCTCCCCTATTGGTTAAATGGTCCATTTTGTCAATTTGAGAAGTATTTTGCCATTTGATTTTACTTCATATTGAGAATATAAATTTCATAGTACAAATTTCCATTGAACTTAAATCGCAAAAAAGAAATCCTAAAAGGGACAAAACGGATCATTTCAATTAAATCGATTCCGATCAAATTATTCGGATAAAAATCTACAACAGCGGGTATATTTTGACATCACACATTGGGATCTATCAAAATATATCTATATATGTATTAACACGCAAGTACTTTTTTGGTTCGGTTGCTAAGCTGAATCGCAAAATTCTTCTGAAAGTGAAAACCAGACCACTTTAACGAAATCACTTCCGAACAATTTATTAGGATTTATAAAGCGGAACATTTGAATTTCAGACAAACATATAGCTCGCAATAAACTAAACCATTTACTTAGTAAATTTTCCCCACATAGCTTCGTCGCCTTGTCTTCGCTGAGCACAAATATGCATTGTCCTTGTTTTATTTTCTTTAAAATGAACAATACCTATTTGTATAAGCAATTAATTACATAACAAGCCATAAAAATTATCTTCCACCACCAAAGCTATCAACATTCAAATGTGTACGTACGATATGAATGTACGAGTATACTCGTCTTAAAATTGCCAATTAGTACCACGCATCAAGCCAGCCAAGTCTAGTCATGGCAAGCAATGGATTTATGCAAAAGAAATAATTCATTTATATGCGCAAATGTGGTCGTCACTGAAAACTAAAGCAGCACACAGGCTGTTCTGGACTTATTCGTTTTCCACCTTTGTTTAACAATTAGTCAATTATTTGCGCAAAGGATAAACAAAGGCCAACGAGTGCTGCCTAACCGTTCAATCGTCCGTCGCAACGAAATGAAAGAAGGGGAGACCTTTGGGAAAGTGCGCTGCTGTTTTTGTTTCCGTTACTATTCCTATGCATAACCAAAGAAAATACCCAGCGTAAAAAATTCAGAACGAAAAATGCATTCGAAATGCGTCACTTTTCTCTACGGTGTGGATTCAATTTCTAGTAGGAAGATTGTTAATATATCTACAATATTGAATATTGATATCCGATATATAGTGGCGATATAATCGTAAAATTCCAAATAAATTATCGATATATCGGCGACCTTAAAAGCACAAACAAACAAACAAACCTCACACTGCAATAGTCGTTTATTAATTTGCCACCAGTTAAAAAAGAAGATTCTCCACTCGAATGTACGGTTAAGCGATCCAATTTTACCGTATAAAATTTATTTTTCGTCTTTAAAAAAAAAAAAGGAAAAATATTTCTTTTTGTAGAACCAATGTTATTATATAGAATTTCTAACGATTTGTTAAAGGGGACACTTAAAGGACACTCGGTGATCAGAGTACATTTCACAGTATGCTTGAGAAATAGTACTACAAGTGCGAGAGAAATAATGTGTTGGTTACTGCTGGGATGTGATTCAATATTTCTTATAATCTAGTAAATACGGACAATTCTTCCGAAAGTATCTTTTGTGTACATGTATGTATGTGAATATGCTATTCAGCGTCGTCATTTTTAATTGAACATGAGTAATTAGCGTGCAATTTATGTATATTTTGCTCACGGCTTACAGAAACGTACGCACAAGAATAAGTACCATTGGAGGGTAGTTTTTTACAACTTGGTGCTGAAATTATGCATTGTATTTGTAGAAGTAGTAAGAGCTCCACATATACAGCCTTTCTAATAAACAAAGTTTTTATCTCAAAAAGTCGAAACCAAGTCAATTTTCGTATTAATAAACATTTAGTATTGACAAAAGTACAAAAAGTGCAAGATTGAACACCTGCTCAAAAGGCAAATCGCCTGGCAAGAGCCAAGGTTTTAAAACACTTGCACGTAAGTGGCGAGTTTGGAAATGTGGTCTTTTCTAATGAAAAATTGTTTACGGTTGAGCAATATATAAACAATCAAAACGATCGTGTATGGTGCAAAACAAAAGACAATTTAGACCAGTAAATTGCTCTGCGAAAGCAAGAGCAAAAAAAAAAAACATATCATTTGAAATGTTTTCATTTGCAGATGTGCACGACTAATAGGTGACTGTTACTCTGTTTACAGTTGTGTTGTTTAGCAATAACAACAAACTCATAAACACAATAATATACCAAATTATTCCTAGATTGTGGTCGATTGAATCGCTGCCATACATACTAGTTGCAATGAATAACCCAGGTCCAGGCACATTTAGAATCCTAATGAAAAAGGAAGAATATGGAGCGAGGGATGAATTCTGTGAAAACTGTGAGAGCGGAGACCTGTACTGTTGCGGCCTCAAAAACATTTATAAATACTAGGTATTGAAAGCAGGGAATAAAACCGGAATGTATTTCCGTTTTGGTTCCTGTTTCGGCACGTACCAAAAATATCAAAATTCTTGAAAAAAAAGAGAACAATTACTATTGCCTACGTTCCAAAGACCATATATCAAATTAGTAATATGTTATTTAAAGTTTTTGAAATAAACTATTCTTTATTCAAAAGAAAGTAAATAAAAACATACTTACAATGTTATACTATTCACATATAGTGTGAATATTATTATAATTTTGTTACTGAGTTTGTAACGCATTAAAAGAAGCATCGAAGATCCCAACAACTTTTTTATTACAGTCAATATTAACTTAAAAATCTATATGGATACTTCTTATGAACGAAAACGTCATATACTGTATTAATAGGCTTGTCTCGTCTACTTTTAGAGATTGCCCTCATAAGCCCAACGGTGTTGGTAGTAATTTGTTTAATGCGTGTGAAGAGTATTGAAGATTAGGTTCTACCGAAGCTAACGTTTTTTCTTATTTAGTTGTGCTTACATCTTAAAAGCATTCAGAATTTTTGCATCTAGTCGATTTCTAAGCGGATTCCTAATAAACTTAACGCCTGAAAACAAACGATCTAGGCTTACTTGCGTAGCTGAAACTGTGAGAGTAACTTTTGAAAATTCGAATAGTTCTCGGAAATTTGTGGAGTTTTCTAAGCACCACTTCAGTACATTTTCTTTGTTGTTAAATCATTTTAGTCTAAGAAAACCCTAATTGAAGCTATTAGATTATTGTTTTATAATACATTACTTTTTGTATCTTCGTGATTCTTATTAAACAGTTCGAGTTCGTCTTGAGTTCGAGATAAATTACATGAGCTAGCACTACTTTCTTCAAGTACTTGCTAACGCAGTAGCTTTTCAACAATTTGAATTTTACAATGAAGCCAATTAGTCGCCCGAAACTAACTGTTCACTTTGAAGTTTAGTCGTTGCAATTTTAATTATTTTCTACCGCAAAGTTGACGTAGAAGTCATACACGTTCTTCTCCAGCAGATACTCCAGCATCATATAGGTCAAGCTCCAACAAGTAGGGCAATCAATTGGTGGGCTTTTAACTTCTTATCTAGCATTACGTAGCTTATGGACGGCGTGCGAAGCTTTTTGACAAGGGCTCTGGCAGCTAAAATTTAAAAAACTGTGCAAATATTCCCATTAATTATATTGTCTGTATATGGTATCCTTTGAACATTATGCATAAGTAAATATTTTTCATAGAAAAAAAAAAAAATAATAATAAAGTGAGAAAGGAAATTACACCAGTACATATGTTTTGGTTCCGATACGGTACTTTGATTTTATTTTATTTCGGTAAAAGTTTCCAGTTTTAAAAAAAAATTAATAATATTGGTTCCGGATTCGGTTCACAATTTGAATCGGTTAATTTCGGTTTTATTCCCTGATTGAAAGTGATAGTACATGCAAATTCTGTTTAGAGGACGAGGAGTCGCCGGAATATATTTAGAGGGACTGCCCAGCCTTCGCAGCACCAGATTACTGGGAGGATTGTGCAAACACTAAATCCTTGTGATCTTTTCAATGAAGTGTTGTAGATATACATTATATTATATTATATATATTACTATATGGGCACAATAGGCATAGTTCAATTGCAGTGCCAATTACCCTATAATAAATACACCGAGATATGATGATATACAGGATATATGTGTACATATGTGATAGCACCTTTAGAAAATATCGATAATAAATTCAGGTTAGAAACCTTTTGAAAACATTTTTTCCATTGTGAAGATTCAACTTAATGTTAGGAAGGTAAATAGATATTAACTAAATATGCACATGAGTTAAGAGTATTACTGCTTCGGTTCCAACGAAGTTTTTTCTATGCGTTCGTCTGTATGTCGATTTATATTTACGTTCCTCCTTCCTTCTGCCTGTCGGTCTGTTTGTCCGTCTGTCTATCCATGGCCACGTGTTTTGCCATCAAAACGCACTTGAGTGGAATTAATTTTAAATGCGATGCGCCACAGTCTGTTGCTGCTTCTTTGCTGTTGTCCTTGTTGCTGTTCTCGTCATCTAAAACCAGCACGCGGCTTTCTAAGTGATTGTGAATATGCGTTGCTTCCTTTATTTCAGTTCTGGCTTTTTTGTAACGTCTTTATTTTGATTTAAAGTGTAAAGCAGCTAATGTCCTGATGTGTGTATGTATGTGTGTATGTGTATGTATATACATACATATACATATATGAATTTGTATACATATATCTTCGAGCGTGCGATTCTGAATCGACATTTAGCCAGCCTACGACTTTTAGATGCTAGCGTGCTTAATTATAATTAAAAAGGACCTGCACACACATATGTACATACATAGATACATGTATGTAAGTTAGGCATAATATCAGCAACTGCTGCTTCTGCTGCTGCTGTTCATTGTTGGTCCATAATCATTAAAATGGTTAATTAAGTGCTCAGTGTGTCCTCACCGGCAGCAGTGGCTGCCGCCTCCAATCGTTTCATTTCCTCGTTGTGAGTTCATAATATGTATTAATTATTTTAATTGAAATGCTCATTATTTTACATCTAATTTAGCGCTCTAGCTCTTGGCTTGCAATATGCATCCACTCTACTTTCAGTGTGCGCCACCCCGCTTGGCACCCCACAATTTGCTTGAAAGCGTTACTGGTAATGGTGTCGTGTGGCCATTTTTGGCTTGAATTTAGTCGTGTGTATTTATAGCATTATAAATTTTTAATTGGCTTTTTATGTACATGAACCAGTTTGCCATTAGCCACCCATTTACGAGTACATATTTAGATGTAATGTACCTATGTATGTATATCAAACACCGCAATTTACTCCTTCCATAATTTTACCAAATTCACTTTGATTCACTAGTAGATTTGATTTTTGCATTTATCATCATCCACTTACTATAATTGTATTGCGTTTTCTGCATCCTTTTAAGTTAATTAAGATATCCTAACAAATACTATTAATTTAAATCTCCAACTATTTTGTGTGTTTCATAAATATATTAATTTTATAGGAAAAGTATACCAAGGATCTTCGTCGTCCATATTTTTAAAGATATAATTACGGTCTAACAGAACTGTATCCATTTTTTCTGAGTGAAATTGAGTATCTTGTGGTTTTCTCTTAACATAATATCGTTTATCGTTTTCGGAAATTATACTACGTTCCAAACTGAATTGACTAAAGTATAGTACCATTCTCACTCTATGTGAATAGTATAAATATGCATTCACATTAAATGTGTATTATCACAAAAACAATTTAATCTCTCTATTTCATGATATTCTCTCGTCGTTACCACCTTGTATTTTTATTATACCCTGCCCTGGAGAGCCAAGACTATATTAAAATTGTGCAAATATGTATATATGTAACAGGTAGAAGAAGGCTTAAAAGACCCCATAAAGTAAATGTCATATTTTACAGTATTAATGGAATCAAGTCAAACTTTATAACTCGCAAGCAGTTAGTACACCATACCAGTTAAGATTTTGAGAATTTTTATATAAAATTTGATGTCTTTTTCTGCTCATTGAATGATTTTCTGTTTTTATTACTTTTTTTAAATTTAATTTTTATTTATTTATTTTTGTTTTGCTCTTTCTCAACTGCAACTTGTGGTCCAAGGCGGACGCTAAGCATTATGTATTGTACAGTCTGTAACATATTGAGGCCAGGCCCTATGTTTCAAATATGAAATAAAACAAAATAATACTAAGTTCAGCAATTGCAATTTCCTACTAATATCTCCTGCGCCATTGGCACCATGAACTTCCATTGCTTAAAAAATTCATACATCCTTTAGTAACTTTAAAATCTGTTTGATAAAAGAAGAAACAAGAAATAACGTTAATTTCAGTTGAACCGAAGCTCTAATACCATTCAAACGAAATTTTAAAACGTATTGTAAAACATAAACGTGGGGGGTTGTTTTGTATAGAGTTACCCCAAAAAGTGCACATCCATAATAATCTACTATATCAAATTTCAACTTGATATTGACATGAATAATCATTAATGGAACATTTCTTTCCGATAAAGCCAATATCAATTTAATGCGATGTGGTAGATCAATTTATTATTAATTATCAAAATAACAAAAAAACTAATATTAAATTTTAAAAATTAAAACATAAAAAAACTGGAATTTTTCCAAGTGAATTCTATGGCGAGAGGAAAATACTAAAACGTCGGTACCACCGAAGTTACCGTTTTTTCTTGTTTTATTTTTGTTAATTAATCTACAAACGCTAAATTTATTGAATCTTACATCAATCCTTATCGAATATTCCACATTCCAAATCCTAAATGCCAAAAGTATTATAAATCGAACTTTTTTTATGTATTATGGTGTTTCGAGTTACGAAAGTTGGACTGTATACACTATACAGAAAAATTTCATTAATACAAACTTAATGATAACTTTGGGGTTGATTTTTATGTGATCTCCAAGACAAGCGTGCTTTCAGCATCTGTATTTATTTATGTGCATGTACGTATAATAAGCAACAATGTTTCAGCCACTTTATGTCAATCATTATACAGAGTCAAATTTAAGAGGTGAAATATAATAAATAGCTAAATAATAATAGATTTAACAAAGGCACAGCGTGAAACCGCAATCAACTTTAGCAGTCAAACTGCAACCTCCTAAACTGACTTCTGAGAAAGTTAAATGGTCTTGCATTAATTTGGATGTCTATAAAAAAAAAAAAATGTAAAGAATTATTTTCGAAACTCCATAGAAAGAGAAAGCACAAAACCAATGCAGACATTCAAATGGGGACAGATTAGAAGAGTGAGCGAAAGAGAAAGATAAAAGCTGAAATTAAACCATTTAGTGCCCTAATCATGCGCTGCAGTCAAAGCGGTTATCAACCACCAACAACAATAGCAAGTATGAAAAAAACTGAAAATTAAATCAAAGCGCAACACAAAAGGGTGTTGGTGTTGCAAACATTGAAAAGGGTTGACTCCATCTGAATGCTGCCACTCGAGTCGACTCGACTCCATTTCGTGTCGTTTTGCTTCCTAATTTTTTGTTGTTTTTTTTTTTTTGTCGCATTGTGTGAGTATTATTATTTTTTATAAGTTGTATCATATTGAAGAAAATGTGGAAATGTATATATGAATGTACATGGATACATATGTGTGTATGCATGGACAAACATTCATCACTGTGGACGATAGTCCATGCAAGTGACAAAACCACACCCAGTGTGCCTGCAGCACGAACATTATATTATGAAAATAAGCGCAATAACCAAGTTTTTACTGTTAATTGCGATCGAGACGTAAACCCCATAAAGTATGCATACATATATTCCTATGTCCATCCGTCTGTATGTTGTTGCACAATTTTTATGCTATCTAGTTGAAAATTGGCACATACAATTCTTTTTATTGCAGAGTCATAGAGTATCAAGATTGACCCGGCACCTCCACTTTTTGGAGTAGCCCCCATACAAACCCATCGCCCACTGTTGACTTTTTGTATGAAATACTCTTTTATTGAATTCATTATCAACTTAATAATTGATATGGTAGCTCCAAATGAACGGACGCTTCGGATGTACATTAATGGGTGGCACCCGCCCACTTTTTAGGGTAGCCCCCATACAAATCTTTTGTATTTTTGTATGAAAAACTTATGTATTGAACTCAATAGCAGGTTGAAATGCGAATTAGTGGGCATCGCTTTCATATACATATACAAATGGGCGTGTCCCGCCCACCTTTTTAAGGTAGTTCCATACAAACCCAAAGTTCACTTTTATGCATTTGAATGAAAAACGTCAATATCAACTTGAAATTCGATTAAATATGGTCGCTTCATACACATCTACTAGTACTACATTTGGAGCCCCTATTTAAACCCCCCACGTTTATGTTTTACATTACGATTTAAAATTTCGTGTGAATGGTATTTTAATATGCTTACACACATATGCATATATGGACGTACATACACACATGTTCGGGGTTCTACCACATAATTATGCATACACCAATAAAATCCAGCATACATCAAGGAAATTATGACTGTGCAGTGATAGTAAAACAAACTGCACTGACGATCCGAGCTCAGCTGTCAACGCTGGGCTTCGTCGATCTTGGTCTTCGTCTCTTGCTGTTGCAAAGGAGTGTAAATGAGAGCAAACAATCTTTGGGGCGGTATTAGCCAGAAAAATTTGTTCATTCCATTTTTTTCGTTCATTTCGAAATTTGACACCTCTATATATGTATTGCATGCTTAGTTGTACACATGTGTGCATAACTGTTATATCTGAAATATACACTATGTGTGCTCATCTGTTCTATACATTATGCGCACATATCTGTTCTATTTTTTATAAGTGTTATACTTGTCTATCTGTTATACACATTATAAATTCATACTTTAGATGCGTGCGCATAAGTATGTTTCTTTTTACGTATTCATAGATATGTATTTGTGCATGTATGAATAAATATAATACATGCATAAAAAAAATCGCAACATGTTGACCTCTCAATTACGATCAATCCCAGCCTTACAGATATAAAATAAAAATCTTTCGCCACAAAATTATCAGAAATTATGTGAGTTGCGGGTAGGATTTAGTCACTTGGTTATAATGCCCGTCAAGAGGTTCTTTTACTTGATGTTCATATACAGTGTCAATTGGAATCAAATTAAGCGTTGCATTTTACACCTGTTGTGGCTAATAAACTGTATACATGTGCAGATACATACTTACATACACACTAACATAGTAAATATACAATAATTGTAACGCAAACGATGTACAATTTCAGTATGTATATGTACATACTTATGTCTGCGTATATGTATGTATATACATAAATACATATGTAATCAGTTATATGCATATACCTGCCTACATATTTATGTATATCTAGATGTACGTAGCTATTTATATAGAACATATAATATTTGGCTCCACCTACAATCGCGCCAATAGGTGCAAGGCACCGTTGGCAAATGGCTGTTATCAAAACTGTTATAAATTTAACAGATGTTACAAGTTACAGTGGAACCTCCCACTAGCTTGTTGTTATAAAAACCAAATTTTCTTTATAATAAGTAAACAAATAAATAATACATACATATGCATATTAAAACCGATAAAATGAAATGATGATGAGATTAACTTAAGACAATTCTTTTACAACAACTAAATAAGGCTCTACTATGTTCAGCTGTTATTGCTACAGCTACAGCGTTAGCTCCTTTTCTGATAGGAGCAAAATAAACTAACAACAATAGCAATTCCTTTTTGTGTCACCGGCTCCCAAAAACCTATTGGTATTTGGCCCAATAGAAACGCGTAAAGTGAAATGGAGCCAAAAGCAAAACAGCGAATAACTGTAGTTGCGCCCCAACTACAGTTAAGTGCGCAAGAGCATAACGCAACCACCACCATTTGACAGTAGACAACAACAACAAATAACATCATAACGACATAGAGAGCGCAATAGAGCGCAAGGAAGCGTAAATACAGATCACACACGCATGCATACATATACATACGTAATTAAAATGCCGGTCTCACGTTTTTAGCGCATTGGCGAGAAGAAAGAAAGAGATATACAGAGAAGAGCGCACTCTCTTACCTGCAGCTGTTTGATGAGATGAGGCGAACGAGCGAAGCAACCACCGCACTGTGGTCAAATACATTCGGAAAATGGACAAAAAAAATCTACCTATGAACTGTTTAAAAACAGAAAAGCTAACCACGCTACTTATTAAACGTTAATTGCTCCGAGCTGTGAGCTTAAACATATCCGTTGAATGTGTTTGTTTCTTTCAGAATGGTTCACATTTTCTACTGTGCCTTTTTAGAAGATATGTATATGAATTTTATTACGTTTTGGTAGCCGTTCTAATATATTTAAAGCATTTTTAGTCGCGATCAAAAATTTTATCTGTCTAGTATTGCTTCATCTCGTATGTAGGAAAGCATATTAACCGCAATAGTTAAGTGCTACCAAGTTTTTCAAGTTTGCAGTAAAATTGATCTAACCTCAGTTGTGAATAGCAGACATTGAAACAATGAAAAAAAATTAAGCCACATGAAAGTCAGGCAAGTGCTACTAGAAACCGAACTATCTAAAAACTACAACTAATGTAAAAAAAAGTTTATAAATACTAACTTGATATTTTGATCTATTACTTATTTAACTTTAAATTCACAATCTCAAGAGAGAATCATTGGAAATCAAAGAAAGTTAAGATTATACTACTTTCCTTTTATGCGTGAAGAGTACATATATACCTTATACCCTTACCACCCCTTAGACTCCACCATTCCTCTTCCCCTACCTCTACTTACTTTTTCACCCCTTTTCCCCAGCCCCTTCGATCCCATTAACAAGTATACAACTTTTCCTCCCTCTATCTTAAATGGTACCCAGCGCGTTGCTGCCATTCCCCCTGCCTCTCCTACCGCCATGCCCCTTTCCCTACCACCGCTTCCCCTACCACCTCTTCCCCAACCACCACGTCTCATACCACTTATTCGCCCTACCTACCTTCCTTTGACTCCAACTTTTCCCTGCTCCCTTCCATGCTCTCCTCGACCCCATTAATATGTATATTCAATGTGGATGCCCTTTCGCACATTTGCCGAAGCCGCGACTCTTGTTATTGTTCCGTTTGTGTGGCTCTAGATGTGGATGACCTTTCGCGCAATTGCCGAAGCCACACCTGTTCTTGTTCCGTTTCTGTGGCTCCAGATGTGGATGCCCTTTCGCGCATTTGCCGAAGCCGCGACTCCTGCTCCTGTTCAGTTTCTGTGGTTCTAGATGTATATGCTCATTCGCGAAGATTTTGCAAACGTGATTCGCGTTCATCGGCATTTTCAGCTGCTCTCTTTTCGCTCATCTTTTTTGATTTTGTGTTTTTTTTTACCAATGGATGCTTTCTTTGGTGGCATTTTTTTTGAATTCTAATGAATTGAAAAACAAATGAAAATAATAATTTTATTTATTTACGAATTAAACACTGACAAAAAAAGAAAAAGTGATTGTCAAACAAATGTTGTTGCTGTACTATATCGTAAAAAATTTTTTTCTGGTAATCCAATCGCCACGAATCTTCACAGGATCACCCACGGGACTATTTTGAATATTGCCACAAAATTTGATCAAAATCGGTTGAGGAGTTTCGGAGTCTATAGGGAATATGCATATATATATATATATATATATATATATATATATATATACATACATACTTCCATTTATATATATATATATATATATATATATATATATATATATATATATATATATATATATATATATATATATATATATGGATGTATGTATATATATATATATATATATATATATATATATATATATATATATATATGTTTTTGTTTTTTCTACAGTTTTCGCACTCATGGCCCACAGTACGCTGGGCGTTTGTTGTTGCCGCTGCATTAGTCGTACTCCCATTCATCAATGCCACATCGCTGCTAGCATTCATTCGCAAGTAAGCGTCGAATAAGTACGGTTGTGTTCGGAATTTGAGCCGCATTTTGCACTGTTGCGAGCCGTGTCAGACGACAAACCAACTAAGTTACATACATAGCTCAAATTCCAATTGAGTATTTGTCGTGATTCCTATTTATTTATATATTTATTCATTTTTTTTTTGCACGTACTTAATCGTTAAACTCGTATATCTTATAATAATAAAAAAATACATAATTAATTGAAAAGTCATAATATAAAGTGAAAGAAAAGTACGTGGAGAAGATATAGAGCAAACAAAAAAATCTCAAGATTAAATACCGTAATATAAATATACAAAAAAAATTTTTTTGGTCTGTATTAAGTGCATTCACATGCACAACAACAAAAGCCTCTTGTATACGCAAAACACATTCCACAAAAATATTTAAGAAAAAAAAAAAAAAAAATTAAAAATGTAAATAGTGAAATTTGTTAGTTAAAATTTATTACGTGACTAACAAAAAGTGTTGACCGATCTAACGATTCTTCGTAAAAACAAAATATTGAAAAAGACCAGAATCTACCATTTATATTATAATATAAATCAATTAAAAACAACAAACTCAAACAATAATTCAAATAGTAATTAGCTGGTAATTTTATCCACGTTTGCCTCGTCTGTCTATGTCCGCCCGCGTTTGTTTTGCACCATAAACAAATTGTAAAATAAAAATTCTATCTATGAAATAAACCACACCGATCGGTTTTGAGGAATTCAAAGAAGCAGCAAACAGATTCCAATAAAAATAAAAATAATCTTTTCACGGAAAATTAATAGAAAACACGGAATATTTAAAAGTGGTTATATGTTTTTTTCATTGAAACGACGTGTTAGAAGCTATTTGTAATAAAAACAACAACATTCTTAACAACATCCTAATTTAATTAGGTTCTTACAAGTTGATCTCATCCTTTGGAAACTCGCTCCCGTTAACAACGGTCATATTCTGCATATGTAAGTCAAAAATGTATCTCAATTTGTTTTTATTTTTCTATTTAAATGTTGAAAAAATTAACATATCTAACATTAATAGTGCATTCAAAATGTTAAAGAAAGCTATGTCTTGAATTTTGATTTTGGCTTTAAAGCTTCATTTTACAGTGCTTACATATATAAGTATAAATAACAGGGATATAAACAAAACGATTTAATTTCATTGAACAAGTGGAACTATAAGTGTTGCCTTGTATATTGTGCACCTTGGCAACCCTGGCGATGTTGAATGTATGCTTATCCCACTAATGCCTAAGGATGTCTCAATCTCACAGATTTACGCACATCATCGATTGTTTCTGGTACAATAAGTGTTTTTGGACGACCTTCACGAAATTAGTTCTTGAGCGAAAGACGTCCGCGATTAAACTAGTTATATCAGCGATTCACAGTGGCAAAGGATAAGAGTGGAAGTAAGTTTATCGATGCACTTTTGTCTTGATAATCCGCACAAGACGCATAATATTGTGTATATTTTGTGGTAATACGTGATCATCACAGTCGGTTTTACAGTCTAGAAAACATCTATTTTTATTTCTTATGAGTTATCAACAGTTTAGGTGACTGTATTGAAAATGCTCTAAACCAGACACTGATTCAGGTACATTTCTGCTTATTATTCACTGTGATGACATCTATGTATTTCATACCCAATTTTTTTGTACAAACTGAAATCACTTAATCATGCGATCTGCTTTTGGGCTCAACAAATTCATACACTTTGAAGAAACTTATGGCAATGTGTTGTTGGCGTTCCAAACCGTTTTAATCGTATCTAGACATACATACGACTATGTTTGGTCACCGCAGCACTCAGTGTAATCAGCTGTCTAAATACATTTTATAGCCCTCTAATCCTTAATAAATCTAAGGATGTATTGACCGATCTTCGTACATACCTATCAATAAAAGTAAGAAAAATTAAAGGAACATGTAGAAATTTTAATTGATATTAGTATTATGTTTAGTCTCAATGTTTGCAACGCCTTAAAGGAACCATCGAAGACCCCATAAAGAATATACTCGTACATATATTTTTGAAGAGCAATTTAAACAATTATTTTAAAAAATAATAATTCTTTTGAAACTTGTTCTTTACATACAAAAGCTCATATATACAAAAGGAGAGTGGAAAGAGTATTTAAGTGTTTGTGTCACCCAAAGCCATCTTTTTTCTTGTTTTAAACTAAATTTTGCTCTGCGGAATGCATTAGCCGAAAATAATTTAGTGTTTTCCTTTGCTGCGTTTAGATTTAATTTGTTAATTAAATACTGACAATATCTTATGATGAGACTCAGTTTATGTATTGTAACTAATGAACTGGTTAAGAGCTGTGACATGGTTTTTTTTTACCAGTCAAATAATGTTTCAAATCGTTAAAAAAAACTTGATAAATAAGCTTCTGAGTATTATATCAGAGGTAGTAAAACATATTTGGTTAATAATAGCAATCGAACACCTACGATTTTCGATGAATATCCTTATACGAGATTGTATCACTAGTAAAGTTGTTTTAGATTTGGACTATGGATGCGCAACATTATGAAAGTATTATTTGGTAAACACCGTAAGTAACATTTTTGGAAGATATTTGCTCAAACTGTAACAAACATTGCACAAATTTAAAAGCAAATAAAAATGTATAGGTCTACTCGAAAATATTCGCCAAAAGTTACGCACAAAGTCAAAAAAGACTTAGTAAGTTTATTGTGCTAGGAATTCCCAAAAATGATAAGCGACTGTGATGTTCAAAAGTTTATTTATTAAATGGAAAATGGACTGTAGCCCTGATAAACGCATAACTCCAACTTTTAGTGAGTTTATGCGATAGAGATAACTTACGAATTTCTAAAAATAAAACCTTATAAAGTGATTAAGACATTTGGGAAACTCACCGAAAATGTATGTTTATTTTCGTAGATTATCAGGGGCGGATCTAGAGCACAGTCTTGTGTGTAGGGTGGGGCAGCGAGGGAGTCGTGGGATAACTTTAAACAAAAAAAAAATGTCTTTTTTGGAAAAAATTGAAACGCTACGGAAGCTTAAATACTGTTCACACTTTTAATGAAAGTACTCCAAACGTCACTATTAAATTCATGCAGTGTGCGGCCGTCAACAAAAGTGACTAAAGCTCAGCGTGGTTGCAGTATATTCCATATATATGTATCTACTATGTATATTATACACTCAATAAAGAAGTTTTTACTGATCTTGGTTGGGGTAGCAACATCAATACTTAAAATGATATACATATGTACATAAATATGTACATTTAAAATTAGATTTCGATTGGCACATTTTGGCGATCAGAAATTTGTGGTTACTACGTTTATACATATTTAGGTATGTATGCATATACATATTTTGTATACTAACGCCTTATGAGATTTGGCATTCCCCAGGTTTTCCCCGTGGATCCGCCTCTGTGCATACATATGTACAGAAACATATAAATGTTTAAATAAGTGCACCGACAGTCAAATGTGCAATCGGTAGAATGCAAGTTGTATGCGTATGTACATACATATATGTATATGTTTGTAAATATTAGTATGTATGTCAGTATATATGTATGTATGTGAGTATATATGTATATATTTAAATTTGCGAGTGCTGCTGCTGCTTGGGCTAATTTATGAAACACGCTCGCTGACGTCACAGCAGCAGCAACAACAAATGCAAACACCCACTGCATTTTCTGCTGTTTCTCTTTTTAAGAAATATTGTACATACATATATATACGTACGAGTATATAGATTCATACATACGTACGTATGCAAGTATGTGCATGGTTGTTGTACTATGCGAGCGAGCGAGCGAATGAGCGGCGATCGCACGAAACTTAATAGACACTTAAGAAGACTTTTTCACTAATTAACATTTTTCATTTTCCTTTGTTGTTGTTGTTGCTTGTTGCCTTTCTTAGCGCAAATTGTTATTTTACATATTTATTGTTTTTGTTTTCACTGTTTTTTTTTTCTGTTTGCTATCTGTTTTTCTTTGATTCGCACCCAATCAACGAAATAGCACAATGAAAAATTTACTTGCTTTTTTGTTGTTGTTGCGCCAATTGGCTGCTTATTGCGAGAGTAATAATCCAATTGGTACTGTAAAATATACATACATATGTTCTATGTATGTATGTATATAAAAATATATATACACACATATATACATATATATATATATTTTTATACTTTGCACATATTGTGAATAGTATATTAATGTTTTCACAAAGTATGTAACACCGCAGAAGAAAAATTGGCAGATCCGATAAAATATCTCTTTTTCGAAAAAGTATTGCATGTAGGTACAAAAAAATTTATTTACAAAGAACCAGTTGTATTAAACACAATAAATTTTTGTACACTGTGTCCAAAGGGGCAAGGGTTTTATCAAAGAACGCATGGTAGTTACCATTAAGTGTATTTAAATATTATTGATAAGCACGGGGACAGAAGGAATATAGCCATACATACGGCTGTATCAAACGAAAGATTTCAGATGAAGAGACACCAGAGATTACACTGCGTATCAAGTATATGTCATTTTTTAGATGTCACGTCCACCACCTCCTTACGTTATATAATATGCATGCTTCTTGAACCTAAATTGCAGATGTCGCGTCCAGTTCCCCCACCTCCGTACGTTATATAATATGCATGCTTCTTTAACCTAAGTTTCATTAAGATCAGAATGGAAGACACTACAGATGAGTACACAATGTTTCTCTATATTCTCCAACTAAGCATAGAGAATTTTTATGTACTTATATATACATACATGTACAATATATTTTTATCATGCATATAATTTCAGCATGGTGTGGTAAAAATACAAAAATACAAATAGTATTCAATGTTTCTTCTATTTGAATTAGGGAACCATTTTGCGTATTTTGGCAAAGCCCGACTGTAGCGTTTGTTACTTGCTATTCCTTTTTCGTAATTTGAAAAATTTAAACTTCTATTGCAGTCGCCATTAAAATTAGAAAAATGTCTCTGAATATGTGTTTAAATTTTTCTATTATAGCTTGATAGAAACTAGTTTAACAAAAGCCAAGAGAAAAAACTAAATTCGGTGGCACCAAAGCTTTAATACACTTCCAACTTTGTGTGCGAGCTATACCTTCTAGAGGGTGAATTGCGATCATTTTGTTGCATGTGTAGTTTACGGATATAAAAAATCTCCGTATGAACCAATATTTCAGAGATTGACGGAATATGGCGTAGACAAATAGATAATCGGACAGGCATGGCTAGAGAGACTAGTCTTGTAGTGTGAATATATATATTTTATGAGATTTCCGTTGCTTCTTAAGACGTTGCAAACATTTAGAATAAATTTTAATACTATTTACACTCTGTATGAAGAGTCTAACAAGTAAGATGTTCCTAATGTGAGTGATCAACTAAGAAATACCCTGTTTTATTATGTAGAATTATGCAGATTTTGCAGCTATTGTACAGATCTTAAAAAATATATAAATAATGTAAACAACAAATTTTTTTTTATTATTATTTTATACATAATTTGCAATCAGTCCAAAATCAAGGTACTATAATCAAATTTGAAAGTAACTTATATATATTAACAATTTACTATAAAAACAGAAAAGCATTCTTGATGCAGAATGACTTATGCTATTAAATATGATTTGAGAGGAAAAAAAATTACTGCTAATTAATTAATGAGGTGCGGTTTGGCAGATCCAAAGGGTGAATTCTGTTGAGCCTGCGCGAAATATTCAAGTGAAGAAGGTCAGAAGCCAGATCGTTTCGATGCAAGTTCAGTCTTCCAAGATAGTTGCTGCAACAGTTGACAGTCGAAGATCTCTCTGTATGCTATTGCTTCGAACATATCAAGGGGCGCCAGTGATCTTACGGAGTGTAATGTTTTGGCATCTCTGCAGGATGTTAATGTTACCCCTGTAAAATACAGATAAAAAAATTAACGAAAGAAATAAATAAAAAAAAAACCGAATAAAATATCTGGTCAGGCTGGGCGGTACTGAATAGTGTGCGCATAATAGAAAAATATAATATAATACAAGACATTATACAAAAAAGGAAAAAGTCAACTTAGAGTGGTATTATGGCTTAAATGCTCTTCACTCATATAACATAAGAAGTCCAATCTTAACAAATAAAACCATGCAACTTTGTATTGTAGATACACCTCTGGACCGAAATTGATGGATTTAAACCGAACCGGTAAACCTAATCTTCTTCTTAAGTTGGCTGTCACTGTCATTCACATGCATGCCAAGTTTGAGCGGGATGCGATAATTGGTCTATGTTTGGCAGCTGCTTGTTTACGACGCGAAAAGTTTGTATGGCGATTTTTAACATGGAAAAAAAAATTTAACGAGTTTGTGTTTTGTGTTTTTAATGGAATAACGGCAACGGAATCATTCAAAATGTTACAAAAGTGTTATGAGGACTCGAGAAAGCAAGTATTTGAGTGGCATACAGCACTCAGTGAGGGTCCTGAAATCATATAAAACTTGCCTCATACAAGTCTTCCATCCACCTCTATTAACGACAAAAACATCGAAAAAGTGATGGAAATTGAGCTTGAAAATCGTCGTGTTGGCCATAGAAATATAGCAGAGATACTCAACATCTTTTATGGATCGACTCAACACATTTTGGTTGATGTTTTGGGTATGAAACGCGTCGCCGCCGGACTCGTACCAAAAGACCTGAATTTTTTGCATTTTTTGCACATTCCAGTTTGATTGTGACGGAGTTTTTGGCCAAACCTGAAACAAAACTCATAGCACAACTACCGTATTCACCAGATCTGGCACCCTGTGACTTTTTTCTGTTTCCGAAATTTAAATATCCACTCCGGGGAACGCGTCATGAGTCGATTGAGGACATAAAAAAAAAAAATTCGAAGAAACTAAAGGCTATCCCGGCCGATGCGTATAACAAGTGTATGGAAAATTGGATTAACCGTTGGCATGCTTGTATTGACTCAAAAGGAGTCTATTTTGAAGACGATAATAAAGATTTGTATTAAAATGCATAAAAATTTTTTTTTTTTTAACCAGTCCGGGTCAATTTTGATTATATAGATCATTTTCACAAAAGTGTTACGTCCCTATACCAAGTTTCAAATCGATATCGAAAAAAAATGTAAGTCTAGTTTGCCATGGTGCGGTCAGACAGACGCACATACTTTTAGATCCATTCAAATATTTCAGTTTTAACGAAACATATCTGTTTGTAAAGAAAAGTATAGGTATATGCACTTGTATATTCTTAATCATTTCAACGAGACGAGTTGATTTAGACATGCTCGTCTTTTCGTGGTGTCGCACGTTTTTGTTTTAAGTCTTGCTAGATATGGGACTGATATTAGTAGTGATTTAAAATTGTTAACCATCGAGCTACCGTGAGCTAAGTGTTCTTATCGTTATATAAATAATGTGTTTCATATTTTTGTTTCGAAAATTTTCTTTTTGGCTACAATATGCACAGCTACAATTTTTACGGTTTTGTATTTCGTGTGAAAGGTATTACAGCTTTGGTTGTACCGAAGTTAAATGGTACAGCAGGCTCATTAAACAAATTTTCTGCCAGACTTTATCTGTATAAGTCAAATTATAAAACTGTTTTTCTTTTCGAACAGTTAAATGGTACAGCAGGCTCATTAAACAAATTTTCTGCCAGACTTTATCTGTATAAGTCAAATTATAAAACTGTTTTTCTTTTCGAACACTTTTGATGAATTCGCTGTATCTGGGAGTACTGACTACTCGATAAACTAAGGAACCAACGAGTAGTATGTTCTAGCTCCAGCTGTACATAACAATTGCGTTTGCAGAGCGGTATACAACGAATGGATAAAAGTGTTACTAATATGCATTTCATTAATATCGTTAATACTTACTACCTTGCCAGCTTGTCTCTCTGATTGTCTATCAGTTTGTAAAGGAAATTAACATGCTTTACTAGTTAAATAAGAAAGCCAGAAAAGGCGGGGGGGGGGGGTTGTTTGTTGTTTTTTCAGACAAGTGTGGGAAGTTGTGTCTATGTCTCTGTATACGAGTTTTTGTATGTGTGTTTTTGCTTTTAATGGCATGCTTGGATATCACTGTGGACTGTAGGGCACCTCAGTGTGGTTGCAGCACGAACAATAACGATCGAAACGCAAATAATAATTTTGAAAATGTCGTGAAACGAATATTCAGGAAATATTAAAATGCGAAATTGAAAATACACATTCCCCAGGGGTATTGAGGCCCGTGGAGGGTATATCCCCCCAAACTTGTTTTTTATTTATTTATTGTACACACCGACGTCCACCAAGCCTAAGAACAAGAAAAACCGAGCAACCATTTAAAAGTTATTAAATTTTTTATGATTTGAATACTTTGGAGAACATACATTTTAGCGATATTTTCGCGAGGTAGGATTTTGCCACTTGGTTTTACCTCGTCAAGAGGTTTTTTTATTTGATTCGTATATACAGCCGTACTATGTACCTGATTCGAAAAAAAATAATAAAATATAAAATTATATTAAAAAATTGCAACAGCAATAATTGTAGTAATAGCAACGTCAGCGTCAACAATGCGATGAGGCAAGCAGTCAAGATTAACACTAGACATACATACATACCTACCTAGTAAAACTCACGTTGAATTAATTAACATTTAAACAATAATTAAATTATTCATACTAGAGAAGGAATGAACCCATGCGAGCGGCATGCATCAGCAGTAACTGGTATCATTGCCGTTGCAACGTTGATAAAGATGATTATGCTTAGACGTTGCCGCTCCGCCGTCGAACGACCGAGGAGATGCCCGGGTTCAGCAACAGCCTATTAGTACTGTTTATTGTTGCGAGTTACTGCCATTAGATGTTGTTATTGCTGCTGTTGCTACTGATATTATCTCACTGCAGACGACTCCCATTTAACTGGTAGCATATAGCATACATACATACATATAACGAAGAAGTAGTTGGCGTTGAAGCTAAAGACGCACCGCAATTTTCAACGCCTTCGTGCTGCTTTATTACTGCAACAACAACAACAGAACCAGCAGCAACAACAACACGCTTCACAGTAGCAGTAGGAACAAGCCAAATTGGCAATAAAACACTATGTTGTACAACTGCAACAACAGACAACACTAATCAATTCAAAATTATATACAAACGCAATGCTTTGGTGGCCCCGTGTTTTTTGAAGGAGGTTTCTTCTTTTTTGTTTTTACTTATTACGCGACATATAAAATTAAAAGCAAAATATATTATTGCTACCCTTTACACTTCTTCCAAATGTTGCGCTTTTTTTTAGTCTTTACACATAGTGTGTGAATAGTATATTTTATCATAAAGTGTGCAACTCCCAGTAGGCGCCCCATAAGAAGCGAGTAGAAAGAGTTAAGCTAGGGTCAGACACGCAAAATATTTGCCACATGTGTGACCGCCAAATGTTTGCACACCCTGAGTTTGGTCAAGTTTGCGCATGTTCTATTATTCGAACAGATTTGTCGTGTCCAAATGTTTAAGGCGTTTGTGCTTGTAAGAAAACTGTGTGTATGAAAGCCGCTTGAAAATCATGACATATATTTATTTATGGCCTGGTGACACGGTCTTATATTTTGGTGTCAGATTGCTATGATAGTCGCGCGACCTCGTGTGACCATGAGAAAATATACCTCGTCAGCAATGTCGCGCGACATTTTTGGAAACAGCTCCGTTTCTATTTCGTGTAAGATTTCCGTGTCATTTTGTTAACAGTGTTGTGAAGTGTTGCAAAACGTAGTGATCAGTTTTTAAAACATACAAAAAGTAAAAATCAGTGGTTATCTCATCGGTTGTATCACTTATTCTCTGGACTTGTTGGTCGGCGCAAGGTAATATTTTATAAAATATTGCACGACATTTTCGCTTTTTTCTTCAGCTTTTTGCTTTTTTATTTGCATTTTTTTATTAGCTGCATAAATTGCAAATATAGCAATAATTTTCACCGTTTTTTCCATGTCCGACCAGTGTTGTAAATGTGATTTTGTTGTCACTGGTTAACACTAAAAATGCAGCTGTCAAATTTCTTGCACAGTCGTTTGACCACAAAGTAATATTTTCATGTGATATTTTGACAGTTGCATTAAATCCAAGACATATAATATGACACCAAAATAAAAAAAATAGAAATCGCTTTCACTTCAAAATCACTAAATTTCTTTCATAAAACTAAATTTTATGAATGAAATTTAGAGATTTTAAGACAAAAGTGTTTTCTTGGCACCCCTGATTATATACATATGCAATTATTTAATATATATAATATATAATTAATATATTATATTCGTTGTGGACGACAAATCCATTGTGCTATAATAGAATTTTAAACACAATCGACAACATTAAAATGGGTAAGTGCACTTGCATTCCTTTTTAATGTGTTTTTGCTTAAATTTATTAAAATTGTGAGTATAATTGCAAAAATTAATTGTTTTGAATGCAATTTCCAAATATCAAATTTCCAAATATCTGCGGCCGATTACGTACAATTGCTAGCGGTTACCCTTTTTTTATTTTTTACCGTAATGCGTGTCTGCCGCAATGATTTAAATGATTTGTCTAAATTTGCACAAAATCTGAGTGCTAAATGGTTTGCTGTACGTCTGACCACCAAACTGGGATTTGGCGAAAAGTATATGATTTCACCAAACGCTACATAGACAAATTTTGTGGAAATGATTTGCGAGTCTGATCTTAGCTTTACCCGATGCGCTCTGGTGTTCTCAATATGAAACTTGGCTCTGATAAAGATGGATATGATGCAGCTGAGTTGCTTATTTGCAACCCGATTGTACCCGATCTCTCCCGGTCTCGAGGTTTTGGGTTTCGCCATACCACACAAACATTAGTTATTTTAAAGTAAATAAAAACTTATTTTCTCTCTCTCTCTCTCTCTCTCTCTCTCTCTCTCTCTTTATATATAAAAATGGAAATATGTATGTATGTTCCCTATAGACTCCGAAACCGCTCAACCGATTTTTATCAAATTTTGTGGCAATAATCAAAATAATCCCGTGGGTGATCCTGTGGCGATTGGATAAACGAAAATGTTTTGGAAGGGGGAAGGAGTGGCAGGGGAAAGGGCAAGCCGCGTACAACGTCGCGGGGACCAACTAGTATTTAATACAAAATAAAAGTGACAAAGTCAGTTCAACTGAAATTTACTAGAAGACTATAATTTAATTTTGTATCAATAAACATACTTGCTACTACGAAGTAGGGTTTACTTATAAATATTCGAGCACTATCAGTTTACAAAAGTTTGCTGTAAGAGTTAAAATATTGAAAAAATAAACAAAAATAAATAAACAGAATATGAACAAATCAAGCTAAGAAAAAAATTGTGAAATAAATGTTAAAATGTTTTAATTTGATCCAAATACAAAATAAGCATTTAAAAGAAAAGTATAATGATGATCTAATTTCTTTCATAAGGCTTTGCATAAACTGTTTATGTCTGCTAATGGTATATTATATCTGAACTTATAAAAATGTGTTGTTTTCTTTTAAAATTTCCGAAGTCAATATTGATAAATGCTCTGATTTCTAGGCATTTCATAGGGTTCAATTATACATCTAATATGATTTTTATTTACGAATTTACGAATCTGTTAAATATGAGACTTTGAAATTGTACCAATTTATTATAAAACAAGATAAAACGCTAACCTTGGTGGAACCGAAGCTTTAATATTCTTCACGCTTGCCCTTTTTGATCGCCAACGCTTAAGTTTACTTCAGTTATTAAATTTTTAAAACAATGCTTACATTTAACATTTTTAGAACCGTTTTCATGACTTGCCTATAACTTTACCGCTCATATTTTTCAGGCGATATGCTAGTTTTCAATGTCACGACTCTTATTAAGCCTATAACGGTATCGCCGAGTTCGGCGAGCCGATAAATTTATCAGAATTTTTTGCAAAGTGACCTGCCAACTCGATCGATAAAAAACCAAAGCAAAAGCAAAATGAAAACAAACAAAATTGAAATTTTGTATTAAAATTTCAAATGCAAACGTGCACATTATATTAATAGATTGGCTCGTATTTTTCTACAGCGACGGTGCTCACTCTCAATCATTTATAATTTTATTAATTTATAATTTTATTGTGTTTACGTTTTTGCAATTGGACTGTCCACCTCTTCAAATATTCTCCAGGGCTACTCAAAATTGATTTATTATAATTGTGATGTCGTGGCATGCACTACTCAATATTATTCCTCCTATAGCATATCTTGCCGTTTCGTATTTTCTTATATATCGGTAAGTCGTGAGAACGGCCCTTAATATAATAAAATTTATACATATACAATATATACAACTTTGTCCAAAACATTGTGATGAAATTAGAATCTTTTGGTGGATTAAAGCTTAAATCCTCTTCACACTTGTATCAAAAGTATGTAGTTCAATGTTAACTGGGAAAATGTCCCTGCAAAACTGTTGAATCGAATATGAATAGGGGATAGGATAGTCTCTTTTTTTTGGATGGAGTTGCAAATGTGCATATGAAGGACAAATATCCGTATGATGGGCGTGGTAGTCGCGGCACCTACAAAATTTCATAAACTTAACTTAACAGGTACAGGTAGGTAGCTCTGTCTTTAATAGTTCCCGAGATCTCGTTCATACATACAAAAGATAGACAGATGGACATAACTCGACTCGACTTTTGATGCTGATCAGTATATATTTATGGGTCTGCTTCTGCCTAGTATGCATTTGCACAAACGTAGTATACCCTTGGCGGTCCTGGGCAGGATATAACGAATATTTAAAAAAAAAATTCATAAATGGATGCCAATATCATTGTTATTCCTTACGTTAAAGTTTCTTCAATATTAAGTATACGCACACTTTTGCAGGATAACATTTTCGGCAAAATACTTTTTTCTTTTTGTATTTCGTACCATATTTTTTGAAGAATTCCTACATTTCTTGTTTACATATCTTCGTTGGTTGTATAGTATCCTACTAATATTATAAACGCGAAAGTTTGTATGTATGAATGTTTGTTACATCTTCACGCAATAACTACTGAATGGATTTTAATGAAACTTTACAGTAATATAGCTCATATATCAGAATAATACATAGGCTATAATTTATGAAGATTAAATTAAATCATTTATTTAATTAATTTAAAACAAACACAGCGCAAACATTTTAAACAAGTCTGCTGCTCTGAGTAGACGACAAAAAGCTGATAGCTACAAAATCGTCTAGCGACATGCGTTTGCCTTAAATGCTCATGTATGCGGGACGATATAAGAGAGGCAGAGAATGAAAGAAAACCGTTGGCTTTTTGAAAGTTTAAATTTTAATTAATCAAATTTTTATTAATAGGGTTTTAATGTAATTCAAAAATAAGCATTTGTTTAAAAAAGTATGCATGTATATGCCGCTTATCTGAATAAGTTCCAAAAATTGTTCTATAATTTTTTATATATAAAATGAAAATTTTTATATACTCGTATATATGTACATATGACAATAGGTCGTTAAGTATTTTTCACCCTTCTACCCCATCCCCTATTTTTTAATCACGATTTTAGTATTTTTGTATGAACAATTTTATTACCCGAGGGGTCAGTGGAGAAGTGGGCCAGGGAGAAGGGAGAAGGGCAGCAACGCGCCAGGTACTAGCTAGTATACTATATTTTTTTACGTATATGGCATCATTATGTTCTCCGAAATGTTGTAGTCATCAGTAATATTTTTTTCGTTTAACACCGTTTCGGTTATGTCACTATGTTATTCGTTTCTCTTTTGAATCAAGATTTGTTAGAAAATAAAGTTTTAGCACTCCAGAAAATAGCTGACTTTAAATTCTTTATTGTATAAAATTCAGAAATGTAAAGATGCATAGAATTCTTCCTGATCGTGGCGTTTAAACCCTACTTTAAGTACTACACTGCACAGTGTACCTACTTCCATAATTTGTTTCTTTTCTGGTTTGGCGCCCTATTGAAGGCGCTATATATATATATATATATATATATATATATATATATATATATATATATATATATATATATATATATATATATATATATATATATATATATATATATATATTTATATGTACGTGTCTGTGTGTATTTATATCGAACTGTTACTATTCCCTATGCTGCCTTGATTCGCTCTGTTAGTTCACAACTTGTTTTTCGCTTCGTTGCGAATTTGTTGCTAAATTAAATTAAAATAAAAGTGCGCTAAGGTTGCGCCCAGCAATCAAGTGTCCGTCCGTACGTATCTCCATGCAGAGCTGCTCTGTTCACGCACGCATATGGGCCAAAGCGGCCCAAGCAGGATCAGTTTAGTTCAGCTTACTTCGCATACACTTTTCGTTCAGCGTTCATAAACGGCTGCAGCGACAGCGGTAGCGGAAGCGGCGGCGTTATATCTTCGTGTATTTGTATGTATATATGTATGTATACAATATGTACCTATGTACGTGTAGTATGTGTATATGTTGGCAAATTGAAATCGAAAAGGAAACTCGTTAATTAAAAAGTTAACATGTTGGTTTGGATGGATGGCTGGCTGGCTGGGTAACTGGCTAGCTAGCTTACTATGTGGATGGATAGCTGCGCTGTGTTGCGGCGTAGTCTGGTTTCGCAGGCAGTTGCCGACTGAGCCGGACTGGTTGAAGCGGTAAAAAAGTAGCAAAAGTCAAGCAGCATAAGCAAGGCGATTGCAATTGGTTTTATTAATAATTAAGCGTGTTCTCGTCAAGAGCAGTAGGAGCTGTAGATGGGGGCAACCACAAAATGTCAGAAATTGTGGTTGATTTAAGTCTGCTGCCGTGGCTTGGCCGAATGCGTTTCGATTTGCCTCTAAGGCTTAAGAGTGCGAACTGTGCACATGATTGTTTGTGTTGTTGAAGGAAATGTCGCGTCGCGCCAAAATGAAAAATGAAGTGCACGCATATTACAATATTATTAGTTTTACCTATAACAGGTGGCGGCTTAAAAGTCAGCACCCTATCGGAAGTAGCGCTCAATATTGTAAAATGGCTTTTGGCTTTTTGTCATCGCTTTGACATTTGTGAATGAGGGAACGGAATTCAAATGCCAGAAGCCTCCATATGATAAAATTAGGACCACATTCTAACATTATAATTATGTGTACTTTATGGACTCTTACATACATTATCGACAAAAATATTAATACAAATCAATATTTGTATACTTCTCTCACATAGTATGAATAGTATTTTTATTTTGATAAGAAGTTTGTAACATTAAAAAGAAAACCCCATAAAATATATATACTCCTAATCAGCTTGGCAAAACGAGTTGATCTAGTCATGTCCGTCCGTTCATTTGTGTGTATGTGTGTGTGTGAGTGTGTGTGTGTGAAAGAACACGGGAACTAGTTGCACAATTTTCTAAAAGTCGGTATCGAGATTCTCAGGGCCGGCATTTATTCAGAATCTACAAATTGGTAAGTTGCGGCCACTTTTAGCGATAACCCCTATACAAACGTACATCACACTTTTGAGTTTTATTACAATCAAGTCATCAACTTATAGACACGTGGTTAAACTGGGAGGCTCATTTTAAAAATTTGTTTACGGCAAACAATTTCATTACAATACACTTTTAAGGGTAAGCCCCCTTTGTGGATTTTATAAGTAAAACTGATCACTTAAAACAAAGAATGAAATAATTAGGAAAATGTATAGGATACCTATAAAGTATATACATATGCATATTCGTCATCAGGAATCTAGCCATGTTTGTCTGTCTGAGTGTTTGTCTGCGTCCTATTCCCTCAAACTTAAAAATATTAATTTGAAAGTTGGTATGGATATTTTTTATAACCAACATACTTATCAAAATGAACGCGATTTACCCATACATAGCAGGGCAACTGTGAATAGTATTTAAGCTTCTGCTTCACCGAAGTTAACGTTTTCTCTTGTTTCGTTTACGTTAATGTAGATAAAAGCTTTCTTTTTTGACACATTTTTTCCACTTATTATGATTTCCATTTTGGCCTGTAAGGTCGAAAACTTCCGTATACCAAGTTTCATTTATTGGGTGTTTGAATTAGTTCGAATCGTTTCCTAAGTGATGTCGTGACTAGTACATTTCCAATAGTGCACTTTCCAAAGTGTATTCCCACCTAAATCTGTCATTGAGAGTCGTTTTTAGTATATGTACGAGTATGTCATTTGGTTGAAGGGTAGTTCTACTTCATTACTTTAACATGAAGAAAAGTGCTGCATCAAATTTTAGTGGAAGTTTATGGAGAGCATGCTCTAGTTGAGAAAACGTGTCGTATATGGTTCGCTTGGTTTAAAAATGGTGATTTTGAGTTGGAAGACAAGGAACCAAGATGAAGAATTGGAGTCATTACTCGATGAAAGTCCATGTTAAAGCTTCAAGAATTAGCTGAATCATTGGGAGTAGACTTGTAAACATTCAGCAAACGCCTCAAATTGAATAACCCAAAAGCAGGGAATAAATGGTCCAATAAATGGAGGTTTATACCCTATGATATGCAATCAAACCAGCCAAAATTTCGTCGAATATTATAGGTCGCCAAAATACACAATATATTTTTATAGTTATAAGTTGGGATAATTGTAATATTGACTACACATATGTATGTTAATGTGCATACATATGTACATATAGAGATGCTCTCTTCTTCTTAGGCTTTTTTTATGTTGTTTTTTCTGAGTAAGTACTCTTCCCTATTCTTTGGTGCGGTGCCGGTGCGCCTGCTGCTTGCTCATTTAGTTGTCGTTTTTCTTTATAATTGGTTTGAAATTAATTTGCCAATTACACGATCTCACATTTAATTGGGTTCCTTTAGTTTGTCTCTTTGCAATGCGCTTACAATTGCCGCTGCCTGCTGTGCCGGGTGATATAGCACAGTTGTTGGAGAAGGAAGAGAGGAGAGAACTAGTGGTTTCTTGCCTTTGCCTGCTGCTACGCTGTTTAAGTTGGTCCAATGGGTCTTGTTGACTCTGACTGCCGCCGCCGTTGCTGCTGCGCTTGTTGTTGTTGTTGCGTTTTGCCTTTTTCGGTTTTGATTTTCAGCTTTTTGTTTACGCTTCGCTTCCTTTCCTTTCCTTTCATTTCATTTCGTTTCTGAATATGTATGCACGTATGTATGTATGTGTACGCGCGATAACAAAGTTTTATTGGATATGTTGTAGAATTGTTGTTGTTGTTGCATATACGCTTAAAAGTGTATGTATATATGTATATATATGTATGTACGCTCAAAGATCGTTAAAATTTGCCGTTGTCATTATGTATTGGCATCATCATTATCGGCAGCGACACGCGTGTGCCTACATTATCTTCTTCTATCTCTTTCCATCTCACTGCTATTCTTACCGTTTTTTTGTTGCAAATTTTGGCGATCTGTGGCAATTAAGTCAGGATTTTAGATTCAACTTTTATCGCTTGAAGCTGCACTTGTGTCTTCTTCTCTCCATCTGCATAGTCTTCACCTCTCTTCACATCTCGAATGTAGTTGTGCTTCAATATATCTTAATAATTATATCCATATGTTTATTTAGTACTATATATGTATGTACATATGTATGTACTTGTATGTACTTAAATGTAAAAATTAAAAAAAAATAAAAATAATAATTCCATTTACATTTTGCACTATCTTTTTCTGTACCCAAAGGACTGGGGCATAATAAGTTTGTGCGAATTTAACAAAATAAGAAGGCGATATGTATGTACATATATTCTTGATCATAACAGAAAGACTTTGATATTTTGCTTCATATACAGATCAAGTTTATGAAATTTTGTGGGTACCACACCCATATGCACACTTGTCAAAGCCGCCAAGACAGAACAAAGTCTCTTTTCGTTATCATACCCTTCACACATAGTGTGAAAAGGTATTAACAGTTTGTCTGAAAGTTTGTAACACATGGATGGAGCCATTGGAGAGCCCACAAAGTATATATATTCTTGATCAAATTGATGGGATGATTCGACATGTTGTGGTTTTTTTTAAATCAATTTTCGAGATATCTGACTGAATTCCAGTAAGAAAGCTTATTTAAGACCTAATTTAAGACCATATAGTATCCATATCAACATGTCCTCATGCAAATCTATCGCCCAATTTTTAGCTTTTGTATGGAAAATTGTTTTACCATAGTCAATGTCAATTTGATACTGAATACGGTGCAGTTTATTGGACAGACGCTTCATATATTGTATATAATAATGGGTGTGTCTCGACTTTTTGACTTTTTAGTTTTAAATACATAACTTTTTTTTATTATGGATTGGTTTCTATATTAGGCGTTATTAATCGGCGTGCTCCATTTTTAACGGTAGGCGCCATATTTAGGTTTATTCTTTAATTAACAAATTTTTTTTTATAAAATTATAAAGTGTAGAATTGTAAAGTGTAAGCCTAAAAATAAGTCCACATAAGCAGGGTATTGCGAAGTTGTCAACACACGGCTGCTGCATTTTTACTTACTGAAGTATTAATTAAAAAAAACCTTTTATTCATGGTTTTCTTTCTTTTATACATTAAATCCGCTTTTTGAAGACAAAAACATTTTTCAGAAGGAACAGATGTGGGCGAATATTAGGATTTTTGATGTTTGAATTATGGTCCAAGAAAGAAAAAAAAAATACCAGAGATCGCCTTCGTGACGAGACATCATATTTAAATTGAATCTAAATTTATTTTTTTAGTTTCTACTGTTTTAATGTGATATCTTTTTAAATGCGTTACAAAATGTATTACAAAATTTTTATATTAGTCGCATAAAGTAAGAAGTGTACCAGTATAAAAGTGGAGTGCAAAAAAATCTGTTAATTGGGTTGAACGTACCTTCGTTTTGTTATAATGAGCTCAAATACAAAACACAAGCGGAGCCGCTGTCAGAGCCACAGGCGATACCGGGTACAACAATTTTAACTAAAGCCTAAACACTTTTAGTTGAAATGCCAATTAAAATATTTTTTCTTTTGCACGACGCCCGCTTGCACATTCTTTATTATTCGTTTGCTCGCTCACTCGCTGTTCCCGCTTACTCTGCTCTTCCCATTTAACACTCTTGCAACTTGGGAATATAAGTATGAGTAAGATCAGGAGCAAAAGCAGGACCGCAGGAGCTGAAACGGTTGTGCAGCGCAGTTGGGTGGTTATTCGGTGATCGATGGACTACGCCACTTTGTTGCTCTCCTTTTGCCGGTTTCTTTCTTTAAATGTATCTTAAAGTTTGTCGTACTCTACTCGGTCAGCTTTGGGCTTCATCTTTAGTTGCCGATGCGCTGAGCTGCGCTGAATGAATAAATGCAGATGTCAATTAGAGCCTCATTAAAAAATGTGCGGCGCGATACTCGTTCTGATGCGGTGCGAAGCCTTGTAGAAGCCTTCTCGCTGTGCAACATAGAGACAGACTTAAGTCAAGAATAAACTTGGTGGCAGTGTCTCTAAAAATGTTGATTTGCCCGGTGGTTTCTTCGTCTTGATTTAAACTACATACATGAGCATCACTTGCACTTTTGTTTGTTTAAATTCTTTGACAATGATGTTGAACGATGCGACCGGCACTCTATCGATCGACGAACGTTTTCTTTCTTATGTGACCGATCGGATCCGAACGGTTCGGCTTGTGAACTAAACTGGACTGGATAGGACTGCCCAAGTAACATACACTAGTAAATATAAACATACATAGGTGTACATAGGTAGGTATGTGTGACTGGATGATGAGTGTAGTTAAGGTGATTTAAAATTTTGTCACATTTTCAGTTCTAGATTTTGGAATTTTTTAATGAGCTCTTCTCGGGTGTTTAATGCTTAGCCGTAACTTGCTCATAGTCATTCTTTCTTTTGCAGAAAATGTTTTGTCTGGCATTTTCGGCTCATTGATTTGTTGCTAAATTCGTATTTAAATGGTTGATGTTTTTTTCTACTTGGGATCGGTGTTTGGGGATTTAATTTTGCGGAATGTGCTTATGCTTTTTACTTGTTAAAATTCCTTGAAATTCTTGTTCATAAGTTAAAAATAAGAAAATCTTACCCTCCAAAACCTGCAGGTTCTTTATTTTGTGTATCGGTCTTAAAAATTGTGTGAAAATGTTTTAGTAGAAAAAAATTGTATTTATTCTGCTAAATTAATGTACATATTTATTTATTAAATTTAAATGAATGAAACATTTTCATTTTTTGTCCGATATTCGGAATTGAATAAACAATTTTTTAAAAATGCGAAATTTGGGATATTGGAATTATTTGTTGAATGATGGAATTTGAACTTTCATTAGCTGCAACTCAGTCATTTGTCATTCGACTGAAACAAAATGGGTACAGTTGGACGAGTAATTTATCCTTTTTAACGATTTACCACACGGAACGAATATAAGTTGTTTTTTTTTTTTAGAGGTATAAAATGTATCTCTAGGTATATTTGAAGTCGCTAATATACGCCGATAAGGGATTTGGAAGCTAACTTTCGATTCTTTATACAGGCAATATTTTATAGTAGCTGTGGCATACCAATATTCAATTAGAAAGACCCAATGAGAGCAAAGAGCAACCATTTAAGATTTCAGTACAATATCTTAAAAAAATTCGTGACCGATGGACCCAATAAAGTTTATATGTGTATATATACACTTTGTAGGGTCTCCATTAACTTTTCCAAAGCGTTATAAACTTTCCGATTTGCTCAAAATATACATATGCATGTACATAACTGAATAAAAAAAGGAAAACCGAATACATGTATGTACATACACATAATCAACGTCTATGATAACTGTCTGTCTCTCTTTCTCAACATGCAAACGACAACTTAGTCAGAACAGAGCAACAGAACATCATAACAAAACAACAACAGTAACAAACAAGAAAAAATACAAAGTTGGTTAGAGCCGAAGTTTTAATACACTACTTCACTGCGTGCCAAACACAACTACAAACAGAGAGTCAGTCGTCAAAATAATAGTGAAGCGCATACAAAATATAAATTGCAATCTCCTCTCTTTCGCACTTGCAGAGTCTTACCAAGTTAAAACTGGCTGCTCGCCAGCTATTGCTTAATATTTGTGTGTGTGCGTATTTTGTGTAAAGCCTATGTGGGTTTGATTTGTTGTGTTAGTGACGATTGTTCAAGCCTCTTGCACCCAAAATATTCAACAGATTTTATAAATGAATATTTTTCAAATGGTACAATATATTTTTTTTTGTAAAAATCGGTTGTATACTATGAGCGTAGCAGACGTTACAAAAAGTCTGCTTGCCAGTTAATATATATATATATATATATACATTCTTAAGACGCCTCCATATCAAATTTCAAGTTGATATCAACTGTAAGAAATAAGTTTTACATACAAAAACCTGAAAGTGGACGGTAGGTTTGAATGAGGGCTATCCCTAAAAGTTTTGATAAGGATATTCTATATGCTTACGACTAAAATAAGTCTCTATACCAGAATTCAGCAAAGTATCTCAAAAATGTATACAAAAACAATGCGCAGCAACACACAGACAGACGGGCAGCAATCGGACATGTGTACATCGACACGTTTCGTTGAGTTGATATTTTATGGGGTATACAATGTCTCGTCTAATGCGTTACAAACTTCCCGGACAAACTGATAACATCCTTTGCAGGGTACAAAAGCTGCTGCTACGCAAGCGCACAAAACATTAAATTAAGTTAGCAGCGCTGCAGCGGCGGCTGCTGCAAAAATGGAATTTACAACGCGCTGCACTCATTAGACTTAATTGACTTCCCATAATTGAGAAAACAATGCTATTCGCTGCCTCCGTTGTTGCGCTGCACTAAACTTTAATTGTGGTGCGCTGCAAATAATTGTTTGTTGTTATTGTTGTTTTTGTACAATATATTTCAACATTTATTACGCGCATTAATTTCGATTAAAACATAATGAATATGGTTGCACATATATAGAAAAGCTAATTTAATTTATGTTTACACATTTGTCTAACAGACGCCTCAATTCAAAGGACGAAACGAGCTTAAAGTTGCTTTTTTGTTTTGAATCCAACGTTTCGCAATCTTTCTCGTGTATTTTCGGTCAATATTCAGCTGGAAGACTTTCTATACTATTTGGATGTAGACGGGTGAATCCATAAACTCTTTTATTCATAAGTAAATGTGTGACTCCGTAAGAAGTAAAGCCGCGCTCGTTGTTATAGAAAATCATCTCAGATTATTTTTTTTTCGTAATTCACTCTGCTTGCCTCAAAAACTAATTCGAGCTTTTTTCGTGCGGGCTGGGACCTTAACGCAGAAGCACGAAAATCAGAGGCACAAAAATGCCCGAAAGGCGCGAACAAACCCGAAAAGGCCCGACATAAGGCGTATTTTTCATTCATATATGTACATATATGTTAAATCGCTCATATCTAATCACAGATCATATCTAGCATCGATACATGAAATAGTTGGAAAGAAATTAGTTGGAAGGCGCCATTCCGAAGTTTGTTGACTAGTTTGCATGTCAAATTGCGTTTTATGAATGCGGGTTCGTGCTATCATATCTTTTACGCGATTTTGTTTTTGTAGAAAATTTGCAAAAAATTCGAAAAAATCGCAAATAACAATTAAGATATATGTATGTACTGACCAAATCGAGCACTGTAAAGAAACTTTTGTTTGATTTGGCTCGTCTCGAAACACAGATTACTGTTTTGTTTCTGGCTCATATGCATATATGTATCTATGATTCGTCACCTGTTACTATGTCATAGATGTATTTTGAACCACCGCGGATCGATATGACTCTGTTTTTTGGTTGTCAATTTGGACGGTCAAATGTTTAGGTAATATAGAATGTATGTTGGTCTCATTAATGCCAAAGGATTTCTCAAAAATTGTACTTGACCGAAGGACGTCCTCGATTATCAGCGTTTCATAGTGGCAAAGGATGGGGCCTCATTGCCAATAGTGAAAGTAAGTTTGTCGATGAACTCTTGTTTTGATAATCCATTATCGAAGCTCGTAATAAATCATCGTACGAATATTTTCACAAGTTAATTCCATTTTTGGCCGAGATGAATTTTTGAAGACACTATAAACAACACAAATAGTGCTCGTACATCAAAATATTATGCATACGCTTATGATAAAAATGACAAACTTTCCGATTGAAATGTCAGTTGGCACCTTACAACACTTAGTGTTGCCAAAGTGCATAATAAACAAGGCAATCCTTGTAATCATACATAGGTACATTTCACACTAAAGCCTTGCAAACGATGCATCGACCTATAGATATGTACTGTACAATATATGTATCGCATGCATGAATTTATATACAGCTCTTTTAGGTTTATAGCTAATACATACAGTAGATTCGGCAGCAGCGGCTAAATTGCGTGGGTGGCTAACTAAGTCTATGCAAAGCAAGTATGCTGGTGGCTGCCACCAAAAATACGAGTATATTCTAATTAACAACCTAACAGTTACCAAGTAAAATTAGTGGACAGGTGACAAACCAGACTTACTAAAGCTGACGACTGGCCTCAATGTCGCAACAAGACACGCTGCTGCGAGACTGAATGCGATATTGTCGCATAAATTGTCAGTATTGTACTTTATTGTTTTTATTTTTCAACAACCTCTAATTACAAGACGTTTGACGTACTAATTGGAAATGTTGCCAGTAGTTGTTATACTCGTATTTCTTTATGTAAGTTTTTCTTGTTTTGTCTCGCAATTGCTTGCGCTTTGCTCTTTTGCTCGATTCCGACTTTTCATTTTTAATATTGTATTTTTTATACTCTTCACATGTAGTGTCAATGGTATTATAATATTCTCATGAAGTTTGTAACGCAGTTGTAAAAGGAAGCATCTTTCACCCGTTATGTATTCTTGATCAACTCAACGAGACGAATCAAACTAGCCATGTTCGTCTGACTGTCTGTCTGTGTGAACGCAAACTATGCTTTTGTATGAAATATTTTTTTATTACAGTCAACTTCAACTTAAAATTCTATATGGTGACTTTTTATGGTTGGATTTGTTCCGGCCTCGTTTAAGGGTAGCTCCCATAGTACGTGTGCCCTTTTTTCAGTTTCTGTATTTTCATACATTTATACAACATTTAAAAAAATGATCAGTATTTTTTTTAGATGCGTATGCGAAAATAACGATTTCTCTTCTTAATAATTTTTTTTTTTATATTCTTCACGCTTACTCTCTCATTTTGTCACAAAGTTTTCAATTCTCAGAAGAAGACGAATATATACGAATATATACATATCTACAAATATTCTTGATCAAGTCGACAAGATGAGTCGAACTAGTCTTGTCTGTCCGTGTGTTTGTTAATTCCGTCACTAGTTGTCCAATTATCAACGAATTTTTCTAACAATAAGTATGGAGACTCTCTGGAATCTATAAATGTCAAACTCGGAATGCCACACCTACTTTTGGGGATAGTTGTCATATACAAATCCACCGCTCACTTTTTTGTTTTTTTCGTACTTTTTTTTTTATTACATTCAATATCAATTTTGACGCTATGTAAACACATGACAGTTCGCATTTGAGTTAATGTGCGTGGCACGCTAACCCATACTAGAAAGCCTCCCCACCGCTTTTTATAAATGGAAAACTTTTGAATTAAAACTTTCGTTTTACATCTTTATTGGTCAGCCACGCCCTATGAATGGAGTAGTCCAATTCAAATTACTCGTCTACTAATCATTGTATGTAGTAATATTGCCTATTATAAAGTTCATGTGAAGTTTATTAAACCTTTGGTATCTCTGAAGTTAAAAGTTTCCCTATTTTTTTGCCATATGCTCCAAATGTGCTAAAATACGGCAAATACAAGCAACTAATTACAACAAAAGCATTAGTAATGGCAGAAAGTTGATCGATCCACTACAAAGTCTAGCGATAAATCTGAACTCTCTACGCCTCTCGCTGCGAGTCTCACCTCACGCTTGCCCTCCGCGTCCCACAACACTTTTCATAACGCGTTCATTGATCGATCGTTCCAACTCGTTTTACATGTCACTTAAATCATTTAAAATCATTAGTGCGCTCACGGATTTGTTGTTGATTTAATTAAAAATTGTTGAAATAAAAAAAAAATTATCAACAGAAAAAAAAAAACTCTAGCACTAGCAATTAAATGCTTTAAAGCAAATAACTAGAAACGCATCTAAAATCACTATTCCATATAATTAAACATTGAATGCGAACGGACTAGCGGACCTGCCGACTTTCTAGCTTGTTTGTTTGCGATAATTAATTGAAATGTATGCAATTACAGTAAAATGCGGCAAGTTCTAATCATAAACCATTTCAAACACAAAAATAAATAAATTTAGACTAAAGAAAAAAAAAGCAAAACTCTTTATGAGACCACCTCTACGCCTCTACTTATGGACATGTACATACATGTATGTCTATATGTATGTATATACGTATATATGGACATTCTGTAAAAAAGTACCGGGAGTTGATTATTTAAAAATCCCGTTTAAAGGCATTGTCAAAATTCTTTTTGTTACTAATTTGGAATTTAGTTGGTTTACAGTACTCTATTTTGTCTTTCACCTCAATTATGTTTTTCATTTTGTGCGAGTTTTTCGAATATTCTTCAAAAACTCAATCGCGTAAAGGCCGCTGAAGACATGGTAGAACGAGTTAATTCCGGCTTCACATTCATAAAACGCGTTGTAACTTGTGATGAAACATGGGTTTATGAGTTTGTCATGATAACCAGAATGGCGTCTTCCAAGAAATCACTTCAAAGTCGATCAAATTGTCAATTGACTGTTTTCTTTGATTATCGCGGTGTTATGCACTCGTAAGACTTGGCCGAATATCAGACGATACATAAGGAATTTTATCTGAGCGTTGAGAGAACAATTTCGTCGAAAAAAGAATGAAAACTCTTGGGTTTGCACGAAGACAACGCACCATCTCACAAGGCTATCATTGTGAACGAATTTCTAACCAAAAACTCAACAACTACCATCGAATAATCACCGTATTCACCGTTCTGGTACCGTCCAAACCGTTCTTTACTTGTATAAATTTTATACAAAAAAAAAAAAAAAAAAACAAGGTAAAATTTTGTTATTATTTTGTAAATTACTAAGATTCTTCATTGTGCTTCCGATCTTCATTTTTTTAAGTGAATTTTGAAGCTTCTTTCTTCAATATATTTGATTTTAAACACCACCAAAATTCCAATCATTTGATACATATGAATATGCAGAAACTAGAAATTTGTGACCATCAATTTAAATATTTTTTGTACTTTCTCGTCAGTCAGTTTTTATTTTATAAAAATCAAAGTCTTTTATTAGAAGCATAGAAGAGTCAAATTAAATTGGTCGCATAAATGTCTAGTGACTATTTAAAAAAAAAAAAAAAACTAAGGTTTAGTGAATTCGATAAAACTAGCGAACGAGTGTGATTTTTTACAAAACGCTCACATTTCTTCTTCTATTAGTCTAAATAGATTCGAAATCAATGAAAAACTAAAAAGAATTTTTATCTTTCAAATTTACTAGCGCATAGATTGGTCAAACTAGTTAGTTATCATACGACCCTCGCATCTCCCTCAACAATTAAAAAGTATTTAATTGCTACAAAACGCTTTCAATTACTGCAGTATTTTGCTTTTTACACACATTGCAATTTGATTAGTAAAGCGTGAAAACGTGCACATTATCACGTAAAAGTGTCCCGGTAACAGCTACAGATCGGGCACACTTAACTATTTCAATTATTATCTAGAGCGTAAATTATGAATTAACTTATTGCGGAACGTATGAAGTACATACGCGTATGTATCGTATATAGACGACGCCGCTAATATGTCGATTATTCAGTTTGAGTTTAGTTTCACTGATTTATTTATAAGTATTAAGTTACGATCAAAGGTATCAATTAATACTCATAAAGAAGCATTGAACTAAATAATTATTAGCTGTTGCTGTTTTTATTTTCAATAAACAATTTATAATGGAATCAAATAATGATAGAAAAAAAAAACATAAACTTATTAATAATGTATTTAATTTGAAATTGATTACGATGAGCGATTATATTACTGTGCTCTCTTCTTCGAAAGTTTGTAATCAGAGATTAAATTAGTTCATTTTTATATACGATTCGATACGTGTAACAAATTAAAAATCTCCAAAATCAATCTGTTATTAAATGTCTACATTATGAAAATGTTATTACATATACTCGTTTGCTGAGTGTGTTAATTTTTTCCTATAGGTTAATTGGGTACTAAATCACTGAAAATGACGGTGAACGACAACAAAAAAAAAAAAAAAAAAAAACATTTTTTTAATACAATATATTATAACAAAATGAAAGAGGTTGATTTTTAAATAATCAACTCCATTTTAAAAATGTCTTCATTACGGCAGGATTTATGTATGTTGTACCCATAAAACAAAAGATAAATTATATATGTATCTTCCTGATCAGCATCAAAAATCGAGTCGATATACACATATGCGTCTGTCCGAGAGCCGCGATCTCAGAGACTATAAGCGATAGAGAGATATTTAGAGATATTCCCTCTTCAGATAAAGTGTACAAAATGACCATGCCAACCTCACTATAGGGCATAGCCTTATACAAGTCCACCTTCCATTTTTGAGCCATTTTTGAGTTTTTATATGCAAACATTTCTGCTTTTGTTTTAAATTAAGCTAAAAATCCCAAATTTTGTGTTGATGAGTCAATCTTAATAAAATATCCCACTTATAGTCAGATCGGAACATTACAGAATAAAGTTTTTTTTTTATTTAATACTAGACATAGGGTATCTCACATTCGAGTACACTCGTACTTTCTTCTTATTATTGCATTTGTTATATATAGGTTTTTATTTGTATGTATATATATTTATTTAAAGATTATTTAAATATTTTTTATCTTATTTAGCGAGTATGTTTCCACCGTATCTTACCCCACTTCCCCATTTTTCATGGCAGCAACAAGAGCGCGACCACTTTGTTTTTATTTTCAATTTGAATAATAGAATAACAAACTAATTAGTGCCGATATGTGTTCGTTTGTGTGTTCTTTAGTTGTTACACGGTGAACAGCGTCTCATTCTATCTATTTTTGTTGCAGAAATCATAACTTCTGGACCAATAACAATAACAGTTTGAAATGAACCAAAAGTTTTAATTTTTTTTCAATGTAACCTGTAAGTAACGACTATATAAACCACCGCCTATTTCAAGATTTGTGTAATAATCTTTGAATTATATGATTTGTTTCATTTAAATTAGAATAATTGGTTTCTTTTGAGATAAAAACAGAAAAACAATTGGGTGGATTGCACCTTTTGATATATATGTGAAGAGTACGCTCATAAAAAACACCAAGTAAATTTTTTAGTCGATAATGACTCCAAAAGTGAGGTATGTTAAATAGATCGAAGCGTTGTAGACCCCATAAAGTATATATATACTTTATGGGGTCTACAACGCCTATTTTAATTCGTTACAAACTCTCAGACACTATGTGCGAGTGAAGCATTTACTAGCTGTACTGGTTTTTAAATTATTCAATCAATTAAGTTTTTAGACATTTTACAATTTAACACTTTTGCATAACCGAACTATCACATATTTGATTTTTGCAATCAATACGTGAAGGTTATAGAATTGGGCATGAAGGATGTTGGTTTTTTGCTTTATATGGTCGCCATTGACTTAAATATAAAAGATTGTTTAAATATTCAAACTGTCAATAAATATGATAACTTTAAGATATCAAGTGGCATAGAAACGGGCCAACTTTCTAATGGGAAAAATTGGAAGATGTATATTTCATATGTGGTTTATATAGAATTCCATATTAATATAGCTGTCATTTTATTTAAGAAAATTATTTTTTTCTCAATATTAAACCCTTTACGCGTCACATGAACATACTTACAAACATAAACGGTTCGATTTCTATTGAACTGAAATATTGAAAAATTTTCTGACTACATTTTATATTTACACTTATACCCCTACAGCATATAGCCTCCAGGTTCTTCTTGATATTACAATAAATATAAACTTAAACATCAATTTTTATGAACATACGCCTCCAACTTTCCTTCTTTTTTTTTTCTCAAAATCGAGTTACAAGAATTCAACATATTTTGCAGTGTTGAATGTTTGTGACGCAGCAGATGCGCATGAATTGTTTTTTTTATACCCTACACACAGATATATAAGTAAATACTTACATAGATGTACGCATACGAGTATACATGTGTATCTGCTACTGTTGGATGCTGAGGTTGCTTTTTAAAGTTTTTAAAAAAGTTAATAAAATTTACAATCAATTAAGCCAAGTGCAGTGCAACGATTCTGACAACAGATTCATAAAGCAGGTGAGCAGAATCAACCAATTAGCAAGTAACATTGCTATGGTAAATATACACGACTCGTTGATACCCTGCGATTTACCTAGGCCCATTTCTAACATAAGTGGATTTTAGGGATTCCGGGTGTTTCATTTTATAGTGGGCAGTATGTTCCATTTTTCATACAAATGCTACGGAAGTTCAATTTTATAGCTCAAAAAATAAAAAAAAGTCTGTAGAAAACCTAACAGTTGACTATCACCGTTAATTTTTATAGTTTATAATATTAAAATTTGTACACTTCCCTAGGTATTTATATGGGATGTATCATGCTAGCTTGCATCCGTTGCAAACTTGGTGGAAGAATTATAATACTTCTCACACAACCTGTAATGAGCATAAAAAAATACAGCGTAAGAATTTTATGCTTAAATAATTATTAAAAATTCGTTTAAATGAAAATGCTAACAAACATGCAATAATTGAACATTAAATTAACAAACAACAAATAAACGAGCGGGTAAATATACCTATATATTGATGAAAAAAATTTAAAAATTTAAAAAAACTTTCGGTGTACCAGAAACTGTAATACTCTTTATTCAAACATAAATTAGCTTATGAAATTATTTTATGCCATAGTAGTTTCAATTAAGGCATTAGACACAATTTATAAAGTAATTTACTATATGTATACAGCTTGGAGAGTCGAGAATACGTTTCTAAACAAAAATCATTTTAGGGATAAATTTATATATGGACTTTGTAAGTTTCATGTAGGAATTTTACTTAATAAAACGATTAAATGAAAACGTATTACAAATATGTGTATTGTAATTAGGTGACACCTAATATTAAGTCTAATAACAGCTTCATACCAAATTTCCAATCGGTTTATCTTAAACTGAAGAGCTAGTTTTTAGTACAATAATCAGATGATCATTGATATGTATCACTAATACTTAATGCATAGTAAAGTCCGTGATAAAATTAAAATACTCTTAATGCTATTTATGAAGAGTACAAAACAAACACAAAAAAACCAACGTGAGCAAATACAGTCGGTTGCACTTGAGTAATTTCGCATAAAACATAACCAAGCAGAAAGGATATTAATAAACATAAACCTCAATCGGCTCGTCAGAGGGTGAAGGCGCAAGAGTGAAAGCGATAGTGGGTGGGAGGGGAGGTTGAGCGATCGATTCGTTGTTGTTTTTGGTTGTCGGTGCTGCAATGCACACAAGTAAATCAGTGTCCAATGTGTAAATAATTTCCATTTGGATGAGCAATTGTGCATTTCTCAAACAAGCAATAACATACTACATACTTACATATGTACATATATACTACATACATATGTACGAATATGACGTGCATGTATGTATAAAATATAATTTCAACACACACAAACCAGTTAACACCGTTCAGACTTTGCAAAGAATCCCATTCTATCGTGAACTCTTTAAAATACTCTTCAAACGTAGTGTGAACAATATTATAATTTTCCTACCAAGTTTGTTACTTATTACAACAATCCCAAAGAGAACCCATTAAGTAAGAGTATATACATACCTGATCAATTCACGTAGTTAAATCGATATAACCATGACTGTCTTTACGTTTCTGCTTACTCTCTATGCGACATACAATAATTTTTCAGTTTTTGAGATATTGAACGGAAATGGGGTGTGTTTATTTTTATAGTCATACGCTAATGGAACTGGAATATATAGCCACATCTAGCACACTTGAGATATTTCCTTAAAACTCGTTGCGAAAGTGTCTTATGTAGAAATGTGTGTATTATTGTAAGAAATTTATATACATCGAATTGACAGACCTAAGAGTCTAGTTTGAAGTGCATGAGAAGAGTATTAACGCTTTGTTTCTACCGAAACTTTTCTTTTCTCTTTGTTTTACATACATTTACATATGTAAATATGTATATTTATCTGTGCATTCGAGAATTGCGTTTAAAATCGCATGAAATTTCATTAAAATGAAATAAGCATAGTGTAAACCTGCTGATAAATGGCATTTTACCCTATTTCTCCAACCAGTCCTTTTATGGCTTAATGCACTCTACATATTGACTTGATGACTTTTATAAAGTCGTTTGAACCATTGAGCTTCCTGTATATTAATTTATGTTCAAATTTTGATGTAAAAACTGGAAATTCTAGGAAATGTATATATAGTAGGAGTGGATTAGAGAAAAGTTGAAGTAAGGAGAGTTCGAGCCTCACAATATTTATCGCGAAAATTTTCTAATTAAATTTTTTAGACAAGTTGTTCTTTCCATATATATAACATATCGGTTTGGCAGTTGCTTTTTATTACCATAAACAATAAATTACAGTACAAATTTTTGTACTGTATGTTTAGTAATGATTTTAGTTTAGGAGTTATGCCTTCCAGTGTCCATATTACGGTAATTTATACAAATTTATTGTTTATGGTAATAAAAAGCAACTGCCAAACCGATATGTTATATATATATGGAAAAAACAACTTGTATGTATGTATTTCAGGCTCGATCAGCCAGTAACGCTACCTAAGACTCAATGTCAGAGCTAGAACGTTTGAGCGCCATCCTAAGGTAAACGGGCACTGCGACATAAAGTGTTTTGTACCCTAGTCCGGATATGGTTAAATTAATTTATCTAGGATCTTCTCCCTCTCTTTAATAAAACGGAGTATGTCATTAGATGTGGTGTTTCTCATCAGATGTAATAAAAGGTCTGTTCATCTGTACAATTCTGAGCCTGGCCAAGGCCGGGCAATCGCATAGCAGATGTAAACTAATTTCGTCATCCTCAAGACAAAGTCTGCACTCTGTTTCTGAGGAGAGACCTAGTTTATTTAAGTGATATCTCATTGGATGATGGCCGAAAGCCCAAAAGCAACCTCAGGTCAGATCTATTAAGATGTGCGTTGGTTTTAGGGTATATAGGACGGGTTAGTAGCTTTGCCTGCCGTAGACCAGGATATTGTATCCAGTATTGGGAGGCAGTGCGTTTAAATCGATCTAATATAAGAGATTTTGCAAAAAGGCTCCGATCCTATGGGACCCAACAAATAGCGACTTTTCGGACGATTGACAGTTGTTGGAGGATGTCGTAAAATCGAAGGACCAGTTTCGAGAAGAAGTTCCAAGAGGATAATGCTTTAATAGCCGCTTGGCTATCTGAAAGAATGGCTATCTTGGCCCCTTTGAGACTTTTATCCAAAAGATGTCGGGAGAGAACTGAGAAGCGTCTGCCGAAACGCATTTCCGTGGACAAACAATATGAAACGTTGCAGATTTCGATGCCAGGGATAAGTTTAAGGATACTAGAGTGACGTTCACCTAGCGTCCGACTGTCTACAGTCTGAAGTTTCAGAGCCTCTATTGCTGCTGAGGATTGAATAAAAATGTGGAGGTAGACCAATGATCGCCTCTATTGCAGCAGAGGGACATGTTCGCATGGCGCCCGACATGGTCAGATTGCAGGTTGCAGTTTGTCGCACTGCCTTATTGCACATGTCTGCAGCAGTTTAGGCCACCATACCAGGGCGGCGTAAGTTACTATAGGTCTCACCATTGAAGTATAGATCATCTATGGCGAGAGACCCCACTTTCGGCCAAACATGGTTTTGCAAGACCATAGAGCCATTTTTGACCTGTTGAGGACATTTTTGAGGTGGGTATTCCACTTCAGTCTTTTGTCAAAGGTGACTCCCAAGAATTTTACCTCATCGGAAAGACTCAAAAGAGCGCTTTGGATGTACACTGGACCCAGATCCAATTTGTACTTCCTTGAGAAGGGTAACAAGACCGCTTTTTGTGGGTTAATCCTGAGGCCCTCCTTGGTACATCAGGTGATCACAGTCCGAAGAGCTGAACACATTATGTTCGAGACCGTATCCCCAAATCTCCCTGAGACCAGGATGTACCCTTGTTAACTGAGCTCGATTAGGAGATCGTCTATCACTAAGGACCAAAGAAGTGGCGAGAGGACTCCCTTGAGGACACCCCTTGATCGCCCTAATATTGACAGTCACATTACCAAGAGCAGAAGATATGTCACGTTGATTTAACATGGCTTCAACCCAGGTAATGGTGAGACTATCTATACCCCTCTGCGTAAGTGCTCGAGTGATGGAGCAATAGCCCGTATTGTCAAAAGCACCCTCAACATCAAGAAAAGCACCTAGCGCTATTTCTTTTGAACGAAAGGTTCTTTCGATTATACCGACCAGATTATGAAGTGCGCCTACCGTGGATTTACCCTTCATATAGGCGAATTGGTGTTCATGAAGGGGGTGTGAAATGCTGATTGATTGCCTAATGTGGTAATCAATAAGACGTTCAATTGTCTTGAGAAGGAATGAGGTAAGACTAATAGGTCTATAAGATTTGGCCAGTTCCATGGCTCTATTACCCTGCTTTGGGATAAAAATGACGGACGAAGGTGTCCGTCCTCCATAAACGAGGTATATAACCCAAGTTGAGACTAGCCCACCCATAAAATACATACATACATATGTATTTAGGCATCGTGAATAGTTTAAAACCAAAAATACATTTTAAAAAATTAAATATGTGTGTTTAGGTAGATACATATGCAAGAGCATTACTATTGTAATTCTAGTATTATTAAATTTAAAGAAAACTTTCCAAATATTTTTAAATCGATTCTAGAATTTTTCGTGATCCCACTTAATATTATACGATAGAAAAGTTTAATTCAATTCAATTCAATTCAATTCAATTCAATTCAATTCAAAAAACAACAGTCAAAATTTATATACGATACAAAACTTTGTGTTCAACTATTGAGAATATAAATTTGAGTACTCAGATTGTCAATAATATAATTTTCGTTGGAACTCAAGCTTTGTCTATAAACATAAACTTGACACGCTCCCTTTTTTACCTTTCTTCTCGTGCCTGTTCACTGCTTACATATATGGATGATAAGGCATGTATTTATATTATTGTGGTTGCAATTGGCTCTGGTTTTTATATGCACAATGTAGAGGATTGTTCTATTGATGATATGTTTAATGGCGCAGACATATACACTTCCCTTCTGATTTACTTTCGCTTTTAGCTTTACTGGTGTTAAGATTAAGTATCTTTTGTTGCAGCTTCATTGCATTTTACATACGAACTGATTTCTTACATTCAAGTATTTGGATATTCAAGTGATCACTAAGTATCTGCTGGAGGGAATATGTCTAGTTTTATGTAGACATTGGTTAATAAATATGTAACTACTTACATACGAGTATATGTATATGTACATACTTAGTACGTTTACAAAGAATTTCCTTATTGCGAATCCAAAGCGGGATTTTTTTCCTCACGTAAAACCGATTTTTAGTTCCTTTTGACTCAAACCATCCTCCGATAATACTGCGAAGTGTCCATCCATATGAAGCCACCATGTCACATTGTGCGTTTTGTATGGGGGTTACCTCAAAAAGTGATGGGATCACACCCATTGATATATATGTGAAGAAGTCCCTCCATAAGAAGCCAATTTTTAAAGTACATTTTTAAAGTGATGTTGACAGAAATTAAAAAAATTTCGCACAAAACGTCGAAAGTGGGGGATGGTTTGTATGGGGCTACCCTAAAAAAGGGCGTGGCTTGTTTATAGCGTAAACGGATAACCAAACATTCCTAGATCGACTGGTCTCAACGAGCTGCTCAAGATATCTAAAGTCATATTCTGAGTGCTAAAAAAGGTTTGCCAACATTTATATAGTATACATAATAAATGTATGTGCGAAATGTTGTGAAATATCAACGCATTATCATGTAATCGGGTTATTCATCAATTATAAGTAGATTATGTTGTAAAAAGATAAAAAGTATCTTTGGTAGAACCGAAACTTACACACTCTTTACATGCATCTAAAGTAGGCGATATGATTCTGTGGTGGCCGTGGCGTGTTCGTTTCGCTAGGGTTGGAAGAGTCTAAATACAACAAGCGTTCAGTTCGAGTTTAAAATTGTTTGGTAAAGAAAAAGAAAGAGTTGTATCAAATGGTAACTTTTAAATTCAAGAAATATGTACAACATTTGCAAATGTATGGTGGTTTTGGTGATCTGCATAGCTTATTTCAAATCGATATCTCAAAAATTTTGTGAATTTTGTTTGTTTTGAAACAGAGACACAGCTAGACGGACATGACTAGATCGATTCGTCATGCTCGTCAAACTAATCAAGAATATATAAACTTTATGTGATTTAAATGCTTCACAAAATCCGTGGCAATATCATTATATTACGTGAATAAACAAAACGGAAAAATTCTGCAGAACTAAAGTGAAGACAAAGAAAAATTAATAAATTAAATGGAATTGTTTTAATCAAATGCAATGCAGCAAAGCATGAGCAAAATATTTGTATATACGAGTACTTGTATCTATAGCAGCAACAATAGTAACAGTGGCAACATTTCTATTGACGTATTTGTTGCTTAAGTTCACCTCGTTGTTGTTGCTGTTGTTGTTGTTGTTGTTGTTGTTGTTATTGTACACAGCTGCGACTCGGTTGTTTTGCGCTAATTAATGTGTTTTCCACAAAATTAGCAAATTGCACCAGAATGGAAACTGTAGCATATGACGACTACGACAACGGCGACTACGACCAATATAATTATAATGGTGCTGTGTTGATACTGTTTCTGATGATGCTATGCGCCTTTTTGCTAACGATAACTAATGTTTAGCTCGTGTTAAGCGCAAAAGCAATGAGAATCTGTTGCCGTCTCCGTCGGACTTAAATACACTTCTGCTATTAATCAAGTTGATGGTCTAGGTTGTTTCTAATGCTGAATATGGGAACGTGCACAACATGTACAACATACACAGAACTGAACGATCGATCTTTTAAACGTTTGGTCTTTGGTTGGCAATGTAATTAGTGGCATTGACCATGTTGTCGTCATCATCATCATTGTCGTTTTGCTTAGTCGTTCTTGGCGTTGGTGTTGCTATTTAGGGACTCTTGATCTGGTAACAGGTGCCGTAGTCGGAAGAGTACGTGTATACCAATTTATGATTAGAGACGATGAATGTTATGTTCACAGTGCTAAGCAAAACTATATAAAAAACGATTGGCAATGTTACGCATGCGCATCCGCTAAGCGAAAATAAGAATCAGTCAGTCAGTTAATCAAACTGAATGTGAAAATACCAACTCGAACTGCAACATAGGAATGCGAATGAATCGATCAAGCAATGCTGTTGGCATTGTAGTCGGTTAATTGGTAATAATTACAAGTCAATACTCAGTTTGGAATGATTTTTAGTTCAATATTATCGTATTTTAGCTGTACTTATGGTACATGAAAGATATTGTACTTTTACAGCATGAAATTCGAGTGCGTTATTAAAAACGCCATAACATATATGTGTCTTAATATGTATTAAGAATATGTTATGCTATTTTCGATTAAATTTTTTCAAAATTTCATTGAATTATTATGATCAAATAAGATTAATGTAGTACTCCAATATCGTTTGGGAAACAGAACTGGTCAAATCAAATCGTTGTTTCGTTTTGTTTTGAAAATGAAAAATTTTGTGTTTTTGTCTTCCAATGGAAAAATTCATATAGTAATTTAGTCATATGTATTTCAATCTAAAAAAGACAAATAAGTTCAATACGGTATTAAATAAAAGTGAATTAAATTGCATATGAATTGTTCGCAAACTTTGTCATTTGATTGTGAAATGTTCACATAAAAGAAGAATAAACTATTTCGATTTTATTCTTCAAACTCTAATATCAACACCCCAGTATGGCTTTACCATACGCCGCAATGCAATCTTATTATATTTCCCCAAACAAAACCACATTTAGTTTTTACTTCTTGGGTAATAATAAGAGTAGAGATTATATCTGAACTGCGGATGATTTTGGTATCCTTTTCGATTCTAAACTGAGCTTAAATTGTATGTTTAGTAAAAAAAGAAAAAAACATTTTTTTTTCGGATTAGAGAAGAGACTAAACATACCTACAGGTTTTGAATGTCTAAAGACTCTACGATATGTTGTTTTATACTACCAGAAAGACAGACAGACGGATATACCAATTTAGCCTCAGCTTTCGATGCTCAAGAATATACATATATATTTTACTTGGTCCGCCACACCTCCTTTACACACTCAAACTCAGGGTATAAAACGGGCGAATTATACAAGTATAGTTGATATGTATGCGAATAATTCCTTCAATGTGTCTCTGTGTTTAAACTTTTCTTAGCAATTGCAGAACTTGCAATTCTTTTTTTTATTTTTTCTGCCTCCGATCGCTTGATGTTCAATATTGTTGTCAGTTATAAACGCGAACTGCGCGTATGCATTTTTTTTCTGCAACTGGTGTTTATGCGACGAGCAAGCTAAGCCATTGAGTTTGTAGTCCATAAAAACGCAATTTGTCGTAATTGTTTATGCGGAAAAGGCAGCAGCAGTAGCAAAAACAATAACTGCTTACGACGACGACAAAAGCAGCGAAATGTTGCCTCTACATACAGCAAAATGCCAACAATAATAACTTAACAACGACAGCAACAACAACTTAATAAAAATTCCAATGGATTGTACAACCTAGAAATCACATTTGTGCTCTAAATGCTGTTCAAGCTGTTACACTCTGTCCGGAGAGTTTGCCATGAAAAATTGCCAAAGTGAATGGAAAAGAAGGGAACCATCCCTGTCATAAATCATACATTTCTTGTAAGGATTGGGAAGCAGTAGTTAATATTAATAATATCAATATACTGAGCTTCAAATATGAAGGTAATAGTCAACAATGTACGAAGTAAAATCCCTTTCCTTATTCTACGCGCAGAAAGATTACATCCATATTTTGAAATCATTATGTGCTCTAGTCTCCAAAAATTAGTTATAGAGAGATACGAGTTCCGTTTGTAAATTTACGGTAAACAATCTCCTTCAGATACATCCTGTACACATTTAGTTTCAACCGTCCGAAACGCAAAATAAATGTGGGGGTCAAAAAGGTATGGACTATCATCGAAGAAATTAGAAGATTTAGTTAGAATTTGTCAAATGCTTAAAATCTGTAAAATAGTCACCACTGTTTAATAACGTCTGTGCATTAAAGAAATTACGAACTGATAAATTGAGAAAAGTCGAATCAATTGTAAATTGCTGTTTCACATTCTTTTTGTCTTATTTCAATTTTATTTATTGTATTCCTTCCACAGGAAGCTTACAGCCGCTTGTATGAAGTGTGTTAAATTTGTTCCATTTACAGCCTTCCACGTATTTTGTGGCACAGAATGACATCAGTTTTTCATGGGTACGGAACCGACATTTTTCAGTAACTATTTAATTTTTTTCAATAGCAATTTCATATCAGTGTAACATCAGAAAATAACTTAGATAAATGAATATCTCTAGTTAATACTAGTCACAATACTAAAATTCGTTTACGTGATTTTACACAGTATGCTCCTTATAATATGCAATATAAATTTATATTGATAATAAGTAGTAACTGTAATACAAATACGAGGGTCACTGTTTATATTGTACTCTAATGTTATATTGTATTGTATAACAATAAAAACAGTATTTTGTCATTGAAGATGGCTTTATTGTTTTTAAAAATATTATCCTTTATGATCTATAAACTTTTGGTTGCGTTCGAATCATTTGTCAGATCATTTATTCCAAATGGCTAATCGTTTTGAATAAGGTTATGGTCAAAAAGCCAATCTTTCCAATAGAAATGTCATCTGACACTCAAAAACTTTTGGCTTTCGCCACACTGTCACAGAATAAAAAGCGAAAAAACAGTGAAAAAAAAATTATAAAGCTTGATTGCTCACAAGCCCTTATATGTGTTAGTTAGTTTGTTTGTTTTGTTCGAATCTTGGAGATCAATTTTGACACACTTCAATTACTTCAATGAACTGAAATATGACATTTCACATGTGAAGCCGCCGTCAACACATATTATGTAATATTAGTTAAATAAAAATGGTGGCTAAAATCGAAAATAACTTAGGTGATTAGATTGAACTTGCTATAAGAGAATTACAGTTCAAGTTATGAAACTTTATAAAATATATCACATAAGCTACGGCAGTAACAGCGATACAAAAAAAAAAAAAAAAAAAATTAAGTAAAGAATGCGTTGTAAACGAAAAATTCTATCTTTTAAGAGTATCGTTTCAAGCATATGCGAGAAAATTTGACATTGATAGGAAAGAAAAAAAAAATGCCTCATTCCTAGAGGCCTATAATCCGCACCGATCGAACCATCCATGCCCGTCTGCCTGTCTGTCTCGTTTCTGAGGTGTGTATACTATCTTGTATACTATCTTCTCCAACCACCACTTGCGCTGCCCCATTCCTCTGCCCCTTTCCCTAGCTCTCCTTACTTTCCACCCCTTTTCCCTACCCCCTTCGATCTCATTAACATGTATTCAACATTTCATCCCTCTATCTTAAATGTTACCCAGCGCGTTGCTGCCATTTCCTCTGCTACCCCACCTTTCCTATGATCCCTACCCTACCTCCCATTCCCCTACCCCTCCCCTGTCAGAGATCATTAAAATCGGTCCAGCCGTTCTCGAGTTATAAAATAGTTCATACAAAAATCCCGATTAATAAGTGGGGTTTTTTTTTATATCAGCAAAACCTCTGTTCCTAAAAGCATATACACACCAATTTTCACGGCGAATGGTTGGAAAGTGTATCTGTCTATAACGGACATACAAATATATATAGGTATATATATATATACATAGATACATACATTCGTTTTTATATATAGATAGATTTCGTCTTTTCATTTGTATGCTGTCCATAAGAACGCAAACTAGTTCCTTGAGATATTGGCTTGGCACTTGGTATGGTAACTTTCTGTTGGCAGAAGCATCTTATTTGTGAAAATGTCAGTGTCAGGGAGCCCCATCACTCAAAACTAAAACCTTGTTACAAATTATTTTATAGCGTCGACGCCCAAACAAAGTTTTAAAGATTTTCCTTAAAACAATATAGATGTTATATATAATACAAAGATGCATAATCCAATGTTAACAATTGGAGTTAGGATTGAAATATTTTCGTTACAATTGGGAAGAGTTTAAAAGCTTTGATTCCACCAATTTATCCTTTTCTTGATCAATATTTCGTTAACGAATCTGCTGTAAAGTTCAAAGTTACCTACTGAATAAAAAATGGGTTAACTTATGTTAGGCGGCGAATTAAGTTTTAGCAACGGGCGCACAAGATCCTCGCGCCGCCTCTGTTATGTACATACATGTACGTATGGACTTGTATATATGTACAAACATATCGCCCACATTTTGGAAAATTGTTGTTTTGAAAATTTTTTTGCCTTCCATGTTGATATTAAATTTGACATCATCTGTCAGTTACAGCTGTGTGTGTAGAGCTTCATGCGCAGCGTTGGCTACACTTAAACTGCCATAAATACCAATCAACAACCGTTGACATACCAATACTCAGACGGAGAAACAGACGAACTCAATTGAAATCACACACAGAAAAAATAAATCAAACAAAGCAGCATAAAATAAAAGCACTTGACACTTGATGTGGCATTTCACACTCATACAGCTCAGCTACAGGAAGAACAATAGCATAGTGCAAACATCAACAACAGTACAGTACAACGCAATCTATCTTTCTCTCTCTCTCTCTCTCTCTCTCTCTCTATCTATCTATCTATCTATCTCTTTGTAGACTTGTTTGTTTGCTTGTTCTTATTGAAAGCGCACTTTTACGTTATACCCTTCATACTTTGTGCGAATACATGTTTTTTTTCAAGGAGTTTGCAACACATATACACATGTCTGCAGATGTTTTTATTTACCAAAAGAAGTCGAATCGATGCATAAAAATCGACTTTTCGAGCGGAAATAAAATTAGATTTACCACTGCTATTTACGTTTTGCATCGCATTTGTTACAACTGCAAATTTAATATGCTGAAGGATTTACAATTTGTATCTATTTAATTAATCATTATTTATATTGTTTATTTAGAATTGCTAAATTTGTTTTTTTTTTCATTATTTTGTTTAATTTTCGAACTGAAGCACGATACGAACATTTATAGAGCAAAGGCTCATATAAAGCAGCTAAAGATCCTTTGATTAAGTTTATTTCGTATTCGGGTTATATACTCTAAAAATGAATAATTTACTTATAATTTTTGTACTTTGTACTCATAGGGTAAAAGGGTATATTAAGGTTGTGCAAATGTATGTAGCAGGCAGAAGGAGACCTGACAGACCCTATAAAAAATATATATATTCTTCATCAGCATGGGAAGAAGAGTCGATATAGACATGTCCGTCTGTCTTACCTTATGTTTGAACGAACAGATCTCGGAGATTATGAGATAGATACTTAAAATTTCCTTTTACCTCTTCATATAACTAGTATTAAATTAACATGAAAAAAAACTCACGTTGTTTCTTGTCCTGTACTATACTGTACAAAACTAAAAAAAAAAACTTGTGAAAATTTTTTTAATTTTGTTATGGAGTTTGTAATTTATTAATGACATATATTAAAGGCATAGGAGTATATATATTCTTTATTATGTCCGTCTGTCTCGTGTTTGTGGAGATGGAAACTAGTATCTCAGTTTTTAAGATATCGATCTCAAATCAGGCACGTATGCTTTTTGTAATCATGTACTGATCTTGTATAAAAATTGCATACACATGCATTCAAATCAACTTGCTCGCTTTTCAGCTTGTGTGTGCATTTTTTTTCAAATATTTCTTGAGCTATCAATTTTAAACTCGATACGAATGTTTCGTCTGGTAAAATCAGCTCACCCGCGCACTATAAAACGTAGCTCCCATATGAACCAGGCAACTTTTAAATTCTTATGTGGTTAAATGTTTTTTATTTCCTGAGCAATCAATTCAAACTTGAATTTTACATAAGTATATGCTTCACATTTCATTACACGTACACTTGTAAGAATCTGTGTTGAAAAAGTATATAAAATTAGTTTACTTTTAGGTACATATAAAGAGTATTGAAGCTTCGGCTCTACTGAAGATAAAGTTTCTCCTTTTTTATCTTTTATTTTTTTTTTTTTTGTAACTTGTACGAGATTCTGAAAATAAAGTTTTCATGTGCATACATACATACATAAAATATATCGTTAATGGGAAAGAGCGAATTAAGTGCTCTTGTGCAATCCATACACAATCCGCACACATAAAACAAAAAAGCACACACACAAAATCTGTGAAATTTAGGCTCGTCATTTGGAGCCCTATATTTTTTTTTTTTTGTGTGTGCGTACGTGTATTTTTGCTTGTTTAGAGTGCTATTAAAACTTTTACGTGGTATTGAATTTGTTCGCAGTTGGTTCGCTTCTTTCAAACCAAATATTTTTCTTACGCAGCAAGGAGCAGCAGAAAACACAGATGGTTTAAATAGAACTGAGAAACTGGAAAAGCGCGCACCAGTTGATGACATGTGTTAAATCAATTGTAAGCGCATTAAATGCTGTCATAAAGTTCAATTGCAACAACAAACGAAAATGGTTAAAACTTCAGTCAAATCGAAACTTTTTTATTGTAGTCAATATCAACCTAATAATTGATATAGTAACTTTTAGTGGACGGATGCTTTACATATATATTAATGGGTGGGACCCGCCCACTGTTTTGGGTAGCCCCCATGCAAACCTACTGCCCACTTTTGACTTTTTGCATGAAAACTTCTTTATTAAAGCCAATATTAAGTTGAAATGCAAGGTATGCCTCTTTATGGTCAGCCTCTTAACATACATAGACTAACGGGCGTGGCCCGCCCACTTTTTGGCGTAGCCCCCATACAAACCCACCGTGCAATTTTGTGTTTTTTATGCAAAAATTCTTCATTTAAATCAATATTAGCTTGAAATTTGATTTGGTGGATTTTAGTGGACAACCGCTTCATACACATATACAAATGGGCGTGTCCCGCCCACTTTTTGAGGTAGTCCCATATAAACCCACAGCACACTTTTATGCATTTGTATGGAAAACGTCAACATCAACGTCAACACCATATCGAATTGGTGGCATCTTACACATCTACTACATCGCTTCATACACATATTTAAACCCCCACTTTTATGTTTTACAGTATTATTTAAAATTTCGTGTGAATGGTATTAAAGCGTTTTTTCTTGTTTTTTTTTTTTTTACATGATACTAAACTACATGCAATAAGGTGATGTGAAAGTGTTGCTAAAAAAATGTTACAACCGATATATTGCATGCAAAACGGTGGTCTCGATATATTGCTGTTAATATGTGCCTGTTACATAGTACTACTGAAATATTGCTGACACTTAGCCAGAAAAATGTTGCTAATGAAACGTCGTTGCAGGTTAAATATTGGTAAAAAATTGTTATGTTATGTTGGTAATGAAATATCGAAAGAATACTATTTAATTTAAAGGGTTGCCTTTTATATTATGCCTAATAATGAAAAAACAGTAATTTATCATTAAAAGTGGCTTTTTTGTTTTCAAAATATTCTCCATGAAAATTAATACACTTTGGATGCGTTTGAATAAATTTTCGAAGCACCTTTGCAACTCAGAAGTGGGTACCTCCACAACGAGCTGTTTAAAGGCGTTAACAGATTTTTCAAGTTTCGGATAACATTGACCTTTCAATTTATTTTTGTATGTGAGATCAAAAACCAGTCATTGGGTGCCAAGAAAAAGCTGTAAGGCGGATGACCCATCAATTCGAAGTTTTAATGGCTCAAAAACTCTTTTGTGTGAACTCATGCGTAAGAGCTCGATTGTCGTGGTGAATGATAAACCGTCTTCGGCGGTTGGTTTTCCTCAGTTTTCTGAAAACTTCTGCCAAACAAATGGTTGCATACAATTCCGAACTGACCTTCCAATGTTACTCTACTGAACCAATTGCGACATGTCCAGTTTTTCCGAAAAAAAGGCGACCATTTGCTTCAAAGTGAATAACTTTTCTATGATTAAGATCGTCTTTGAACATCCTTACAGTTGATTACTGTTTTGTTTCGGACTCATATTCATAGATCCATGATTCGTCAACTTTTATGATGTCATATACAATCAATTTACGCTTCAATTACGCAATTTAAGCATCGATTGTTTCTGACACAACAACCGTTTTTGAACCACCTTAACGAAATTCGTCTTTCTGCGCTTAAATTTTAAGTCGGTGTAAGCAACACAAATACTGCTTGTACATCAAAACGATCTCCGTACGTTTGTGCTAAAATGTGTCAAGCTTTTCAATGGAAATGCCAAAGCGCACAAGGCAACCCTCGTATTTACACATTTTTTGCCACATAAATACTACATAATGCTCTTTTGAATGTTAAATGCGTATAAAAGCTTCCGCTTTAACAAAGTTAAGGGTTTTCTTTGTGTATCCATTCAGTTATCCGCCCATTAAACCAGTTGTTCCTTCACCTCTGTTTCTACCGTAGAAATAAGGCACAAAAAAGTGCATTGTTGCTTAAAATTTTTTTTATGTTCTTTTTGTTTTAGTCCACCCACATTGACGTTAGTTAGCTCTCGGTAGCTTTTTTCATGTACATACATACATTCATACATAAATAAGTATATATGTATATATATATTTACAACATAGTATATATGTAGGTACATATATATGTAAATATATATACAAGTATATTTTTTATTTTAATTTTGTTGTAGCTTTTGTTATTGCGCTGTGACAAGTCTTCGGTAGCATTTCTATGGATATAAAATTAAAAGCGAGCATTATTGTTTTTTATTTTTATATATTTTTTTTTTTGACTTCTTGTTATACTCTCTACACTCAATGCCAATGAAATAGTACCTAAATTTTGTCACAAAGTTTGTTACATCCAAAAGTAAATATAAGATGTAACGTAACGGTCAGATTGGTAGTAGCTTGTCTGTCTATGAAATTCACAAGTGCATATATTTTAAAATTATCAGAATTAAAAATGATGAGAATTTTTATACTCCATTATCTATTCTCCATATGTACATATGCCTTTTCAAATATAAGAGGTAGTCTTCATGTAATAATATCGCCCCTTTTTAGCATTTTGAATGGAAATAATTTATTATTTCATAAGTTACAAATTATAAAGTTATGCAAACAAACTGCCTACTTTTGAAACTATCGATATACAATAAATATCGTAGGTAGGTACGTATATAACTCATAAAATATTCTAAACGTGCACTATTTATTTTTAGGTGCATGTGAAGTGAATTATAGCTTCGGTTCCTTTGAAGTTAAATGTTTTCTTTTGTTTTTTTTTTTTTGTTAATTTTTTCAATTTGTTGTTAGTTTTTTTTTTTTTTAAAGTTGAAGTTGCGCATGAAGTTATACAAGTGCTTGGCATTGTTTGTAAACATTTTTTTTATTTTAACGATATTTTTATTGTCCAGTTGGAAATTTAAACAGCGAGTAATTGAATTGACAAAACAAAAGCTGAGTGTCTTTAAGGCTAAATGTTGATTTAGAAAGTCAACTGTCTAATAACATTTCTCTGTGTCGCTTTTTGAAAAGTCGAGAACACGCGCGCACTTGTTTCCGTTTCCGCTTCCGGTTTGTTTATTCCGCTAGACACACAAAGCAAAAAAAAAGGGGAGTGTTTTTTTTCCGTTGAAAATCATAACGGACAATCAATATTCCGTATTTGCCGTGTACATTGCATATTATTGTAATAATTCGTCACGACACCCAGCGTTGCATAGCGGGCCAAAGTACGCCAAAGGTCTGGACGTTGATTATTTTTGAGTATGGTTCCAATAAAAAAAAATTTCACAGTTTCATTTGCCATGCGGTCGCCTGTAATTATACCTTCCTTTGCAGTGTGACGAACCCTTTTAACCCGATACTTCCTAGATTGGGGGATTTTTTTTTGGCGGTATAGGCACAAAATTACCGATTTGCACGCAATTTAACGGAAGTTTGTTACTTGAATTTTTTTTAAGCTTTTTGCAAAATAGCAACTGGCATAGTCTAAAGAAAACTAAGTAGCACAGGCTTATACGATAAAATATATTGTGAGTATATTCGTTAGTTGACAAAGCTATTCGTTTAATATTTTAGCCCAAGTTTCTATGTATGTATTTCATGCACAAATGTCAGATACTTGTCTAGGCGAAAAATTACGCTCACTTAACCTGCCAGTTATGCTTTATTAACTTATTTATTTTAAGGTATATCTATTTAACATATAGGTAAGACAGAGTAGAATGTTTGTTTATAGGTTTAGTTCCAGCTAATGTGGTAATTGTTGCGCGAGTGCACCTAGACCACGCAAAATCTGTCTACGCCCCTTTAAAACTGACCTTTACATATACAAGTCACGTACTCGTTTACATTTACATTTTTTGTATATTACTTAGTATTTTTTTATTTTTCCAATTGCTTTTTTTTTTTAAATATGCAGCTCTAGATTTTATTAGTTTGTGTATCGAACTTGATTTAAGTTGCTACTAAAATTTTTAAATATCATCTGCCTAAGTATTCCCTCGTTTTTACGCCACTCTAAATAAGTGTTTATAAATAATTGTTATTCGCGCCTGTGAAAACCAACATTGTGGATACAGTAGAGGAGGATGTTGCTGTAGGCTGCTGCCAATGGCTGTGGTTGGCATGCCGCAAAGTATGCAATGTAAAAAAGTGCATAAATAGAATGGCAAAGGAAACAAAGCACAATGTGACATAGCGACATAACGGCAGGACTAACGACAACGGCACATGGTAATTCATATCCTTGTGTGCAGCGTCAAATGCCGGAAAAACGCAGCAGTAACAGAAGCAACAAAGTATAGCATAATTGCACGAACATTACGCGTAGAGAACGACGTGAATTGTAGCAGAAGGATTATTCACAGACAGAAAACATTTTTTTTTTCTAGATAAAGGATTGTACACAGCAAAAAAAAAATTGTTCTTCTGAAACTTAAAATTTATTATCATTTTTTAAGTATGTCCATGTGAATATGCTTTGTTTCTGTAGCACTCATCGCACGAATCGCTTTTAGGCTGTAGTGGGTGGGATACTCGTAGAATGCTGGAATATTGTTGTGTAAAAATTGGGTAAATAAATAGTAAAAATAGTTAGAAATAACACTTAATCAATTAAACAAAATTTCGAATGAGAGGGTTTAAAACAAAGTTCTCTGAGAACTTAGCAATCAAGCTAGACTGATGATATTTGTACAATATCAGCTATTGTTATACACTAGACAGAAAAACGTACAGACACACACATACACACTAGAACAAACCGCCAGTAAATCTGAAATATATATACTTTATGCTCCGATGTGCTTTCTTTCGTAATTATATTCACACTCCGTGTAAAGAGTAAAAAACTGTATGAAATTGGTTTTTTATTCAAAACAAGCTTATATTTAACTTACTGCTTCTGTATGTATGTCATAGAACTCAATTTTAATCTTTTACTTAAACAAAAGAATGATATCCTATACATAGATAGTCAATTGTGTATAGATCAGCAGCTATTCCCTTCACTACAAGCATAAAATATTTGGATCATACTTTGTGGTACAGTTTCCGAATTAAAACCGCACAAGGTTTTATTTGTTGAAATACAAGTATGTTTACAAAAATATGTTCAAAACATTTTCTAAATCATTATTATTCTCGTTTTAGTACAATATTAAAGCTACTTTGACCGTTTTACCATATTATCGTATAAAAGCAACGACAAAATGTGTAGCCATTTTTGTGTAGAAAGTTGGAAGAAGTTCGTATTATAGTATGAACATTTTTTCTTCGGTAGTATTAAAAAAAAAAACACATAAAACGATAACTTCGGTGTTTTAATACAAAGTTTTAGTACTACTCACATGATGTTTTAAGCTGTGAACTTAGCAGGTGTAAAATAAAAATATTTATAAAACATATTAAATTTTTTCTCATTCCTGCTACAAGTTTTGAAATTTTTATTATTTTGGTTATTTGGCTTATTGAGCACAATAACAGATTTAACAAATAGCAAACAGTTTAAGAAATCGTTGCGAATTATTTAGATTTGAGAGTAGTCTCAAAGGTACCCGACCTTACATCGCATGGGACTTGTACTTTTTAAACAATTTTTTTTTTTTGGAGGTGTATCCTACCATTAGACTCCGATTAAATTTTGAGATATTTACATTATAAAGATTGAGTTTGAAAGCCACTAAAAGCAGAAATGAAAGGTAAACAGACGGACCACTATTTCTGATGTGTTGCAATGGATTCATATTTTATGCACGGTTATGAAACGGTTAAAAAATTTTAGCATATTGCGGTTAACCAACACCAAACACTACTTCGAAGCTGTAACACGATTGCGATTGAGATCAATTTAGGGACCCACCTGCTTTCTGTCTGTCTGTCCGCCTTTCATGTCTGCTCTCCAAGACTGTCAAAAAAAAACTTAATGATGTAGATTGCTCAAAATTTGACAATAGTCAGAAACAAACTTGTTTAAAAGTACAAGTTCCGTCCGACGTCAGGTCGGATACTTTTGGGATTGCTCTGATATGTGGCAATCAACAGCTGATTTTGAAACAATAAGGTAAACAAATGTGAAAATGTGCGTTCACAATAAAACAACATTGTGAATACACTTTACATGTATATAAGTTGAGCAAAGCTAACCTGCTTGAAATTATTTTCAAACTGATCAATAATATATCCATGTGCCTAAATGCATATGCATACATAATTATTTTTTCCAGTGCAATGGAGACAGCCGCATTGCATGAAGCTCAGTCGTTGTTGTGCTTTGGTAATGGTAAATTTTCGTACGTCGTCATGTGTAGCGTATTTAATGACACTAATTAGTGGTGAGGCTCATGTGACAAACGCGTTACGTTGCCAGTAAGCCAGCGAGCCATCATACACTGGCAGGCTACATGGACGACATCATCGTCAAGCCACAACTGCAACGAACGTTGGCTACCTTTTCCATCTTCCCCAACTCGCAGTTTTCCAGCTTCAACAATCTCGCCAATGCTTATGCTCATCCTCTCATTTTTTTGTATTCACAGTGCTTCGCTTGAAATCACCGAAATTGTTTGGCTGTTTGCAACATCTGTCTACATATGTACAAGTATAGGGTGCGTCAAAATATTTTATTTGAGTTATTAACATCCTAAACGGAAGCTTTAAAGAAAATTTCGTTTAAAATATTTTTTTTTTCCTAAATCATATAGTCTGCAGTATAAAAATTATGAAAAGCGGAAAGAATGCTGCAGTCGAGTACAATCGACTTCGATATTTTTTTGAACCTTTGAAACAATAATATATAGTGGCCCTATTTGGATTATGCGCTATGTTTTTAATTATTGTAAGATTGCCAAATTGGTTGTTTTTAGGGGAAGGTTTGTACGAATTCATATAGAATGATTGGCTTCATTTCGTATATATTGTCTACATGGTGTAGTGTAAAATTTTATTTTATTTTTGAAATTTCGAGAAAATTAGTTTAAGTATATCGAGCTCTGAACGATCGCAACGGCTTGTCAATCAAAATAGAATAATGAAAACCAAAGTGAAATTACGTGAAATAAGGGCCGGACACAGTTACTACTACTAAAGTTAAGCGAATAAGGAAAGAACAGATACAATCTCGCAAAGTGCAACAATATAAAAAACAGTGTCAACAGTCAATAACAGTCAATACTGCTATTTTGATTTTTAAATCACTTGCTGATGCAAATTTAGATAACTAAAAAAATAAAAATTAATAACATTTGCAATAACAAAAACTAGGATAAAATACATTTCTATTCAATAGTTCCACTACTGCATACCGTCTTTGGATATGTTTCTTCGAATTTGTAAGTGATGACCTGTGCCAAAAAAAGTTTACTATTAAATTTAGCGTAAAAAAAAGTACACTATTTAACTTATTTTATTTTTCATTTATGCAAAACAAAAATTTTTTTAAGGGGGGAGGGGAGCATGCAGTGCGAAATCACCGTTGTTGCTACCGTTGATAATGACTCATTTGTACGTCGGTTGACACATTAAATGACTAAAGTATTTGTTGTTGTTGTTTCGTTTTCTGCAATATGTTTCACGTTTTCCCACGTGACAGGCGAAAAAAGGAATACGGAAAATGCGATATCGTTCGCTGTGCACGTTTGGCAGGCGCTGAAAAGTGTCAAAAAGTGCGAATTAAGTACGAAAGCGATTAATGACATCTATATGCATATGCATATACATAAATATACATATGTATCTATGCATATATGTATGTACATATATACATGAATATGAATGTGACTACATATGCATTCAAATAAATATACATAGGTATGCATACATATACATATGTATATAAGTATATCGAGCTCTGGTAAATATATTCTACTTAAAACAGATGTTTAAAATTTACGCACAAGTTATTCGTACCGTGGCATATGTCTGAGAGCGTATCAAAAAACCATTTCCAAGCGCTTAGTGTATATAGACATATAGACATAGTAGCAATATTTCACTTCACTGTTATCGGAAAAATTAGTTTGGAACGGCTTTCACAGTTCACAAATAGCAGTGTTTTGAAAATAGCTACTTGGCATTACCCAAAAGAACACAGATTTTGACAAGAAGCAAATTTTTTTAACTGTCGTTTTTTATTGTTCACTTGAACATGTAATACGATAAAATCGCAATAGTAGTTTAAAAGAACAGTGATAAAAAAATACAGAAAGCAATTTTTACTGTTAGAAAGTTTTACTAATCACTAATATTTACACTCATTTGCTAAAGCATCCGTACAGATTGACACTACAATCTTGACCCCCATTTTGGAATTTTGGTAAAACAATTTGTTTTTAATTAAGCTAGAAATTTTGTGTACTTTACGTCAATCATAATAAAATAGCTCAAACAAGTCCAGATCGGACAACTATAGAATATAGCGCCCATACAAATCTATGGTTCAAATAAGGAGATTTAGACAATGTACGGGGTATCTCGAAGTCGAGCAGCGTTTGTTCCCGTTTTTTTGTTTGATTTTTTTTTTTTTTTACATTAAAGTGCATACATAGTGTCAAAGTATGATACATTTAGAACGTGCGCAGGGTATAATATTATTATACATAAGAATTGCCTACATGTATACTTGCGGAACAAACTAACTCTAAGGTTATGATGTGCATGAAAACTTTAATCATTCTGATTTTTCAAATTCTACTATGTAATGCATAAATTAATTTGTTTGTCAAATGACCATAAATTTAATGCTTTATGCATAAATTCAAAAACAAAGAAGGACAGAAATCATTTTGTACATATACGGCATGTTCATGCATGCATATGCAAATTCAAAAGAGCTCTAAATACGCTTTTCATTTTCTATTTTAATTTGCGATCAAACGATACAGAAGCAACAACTTCAATAACAAAAGACAACAGCAAACATTTAAATCAAATTCTAATGAAAAATCAATTTTATTATTATTATTTTTTTATTTTTTTTTTTTTTTTGTGAAACCAAAATGTTCAAAATTCAATGTGTCCAATTGAATTTTGAACCATTGACTCGAAAAATAAAAGCGCCAGTCAAATCGTCCATCTGGCTTGGCCTGTTACTGTTTTGGGAAGGGGTATGCTGTCAATGGGTGCAGAGGTGCAGGGGTGGTATACTGTGAGAATAAAATTGAAATTGCCGCGTTTATATTATGAACATCAAGAGTAGAGTTGCTGAATGCACAGCAATTCAACTCTGGGATTTACTTCAACAACGGTATGGACCACATTGTGAAAATGGTGTGCAACTGTCCAAGCACCATATGAAGAGACTATAGAGTCCATATCTTGTATACTTATACATCTATTGAGAGAGTGAGATAGAGAGTGTGTGTAAAGCGTGAGCGAGTCACAACGATTTCCGCCGCGTTAAATTTACATAAATTGATTTGATTGAATTTTTATGAGGCACACAGTGCGGTGTGGCGCTCAAAAGGGGTAGGGGTAAGTCGCCCAACAGTCGTTCAACAATGACGTTCCCGGCGTTGATCTGCTATGTATTTATATGAGAGTTGCATGTAACTATATTCTGATTCAAATTGCGATTTAATCAACGGAAACCGAATTCTGAAATTACTGAGTAAAGAGACCAATAAGTGGAGAGGAGCAGAGCGGCGGGTTAATATTTGGCATTTTACTTGTTTTAGTATGAATATTAAACAATAGTGAGAAACAAAGCCAGCTTAAAATTAACACATTCAACAAATTTGGATCGGTAGAACCGATGTTTTTTAATGCCGACGTTTTTCAATGCTATAATGATAATTTGAAGGCTTCATTCCGTGTTATAATTTGTTAACATAACAATTAAATTTGAAATTGATACCCCAAGAAATAAAGAAAAACAATTTTTTCTAATTACACCTTATAATAGGCGTGTTTGGCGGCACACAAAGCCACAGTACTGAGTTTCAAATTGATAGATAAAAAAAAAAACAATATTGTATACAAAATAGAAAATTGAACTGGATGAGTGGAGTTTGTATGCGAGCTACAGCTTCGAGTGGGCTTGACTCAGGAATATTTATATATGATCAGCTAAGGACTACGAAAATTGTCGAAACCCACTTTCAAAACAATTTCTAAAAAAACTGTTTTAACTTACTTTCAGAGAGCGAGGAAAGAAAGAGAGCTTATTCACGAATCAAATTTATGTCAAGTATTAAGTTAAGGTATGAACTAGCGTGAGCCTTTAAAACAAAAAGATAAAAGGTAGAAGAGCTCTAGTGATCGCTTTTATACATATACATTTGGGTTCTTGGATTGTTGCTTGTATGGAAAGCTGTTTCTAAAAGTGGGTGGCAGAAGTCCATTAAAAAATGTGTGAATTACGAACAGACATCGCCATATTGATTCGTCTTGTCGAACTGATCGAACATACATATACACGATTCCTTTAGTGCGCTAAAAACTTCGTGAAAAAAATTATAATGCTATTCTCACTACATGTAAAAGAGTATAAAAAACACATAAATTTGGCCATTTTATTTTTTGGGAAAAATCACAAAAGCTGTGCAATAAAATTGATGCAAGTTTATTTTGACAAATGAATGAATAAATTTATGATAGTTACAAAAGCTCATAGTGTTGGTTACAATTTATATCAGCCATAAACACTCGAAAGTGCGTCACTGCATATGCAGAAGCAAACAAACACACTAACAAATCACTATGGACACATAGCCAAACAAATAGCCATGGAATATAATTACAGTCAGCTGCAGCGACAACAAATCATCATATTCAGTAGATACTTATAATAGTATGTGGGAACCACATAGAAGGGGTTGAAATCCAAAAAATCTGGCTTAAAGCCAACATTTCAATGTGCTGTGCCTTTTTGCAGTTGCTAATTTCGAAGCTGATATTAAAATTATCTTAATCAAATTTATGGAACCAAAGTAACAGGCTTTTTTGTATGAAAGTTAATTGATTGAATCGATATTAAGTATTAAAGGTTGTGGTGTCGATGATTATTCATTTATTTGTAAAAATATTTTATTTTTGTATCCACGTGGTTTCTGCGTTGATTGATACTCTGATGAAAGTTTATAAATGAAAAGAACCTACTATAAAGTAATCGCTTTTTATAATTTCAACAAAAATTTTTCACTTTGACGTACTTAAATTAAGCTGCGATCAAGTGGGTGGTCTGGGTAAATTTTCATACTTTTCGTAGATGCTAATACATAATCATTCTCTATTTCTTTTATTAATTTCGCTTTTGAACAAACAATTTTATTAAATGCATTTTTTATACCATTTACACATAGTGTGAAATACAGTTTGTCAGAGAGTTTATAACGCATTAAGAGATACCTCGAAGTATCCATAAAGTATATGTACTATACATCAGATAGTCGAGATGAGTCGATCCATCCTTGTTCGTCTGTTGGTCTGTCTGTTAGTTGGCGCAGATTTTTTTTAGATTTTTGATTTTTGGTTCGTAGTTTAGATTTTTGGTTCGTAGTTTGTAGAATATCCATACTGATATGCCACGCCCACTTTTTGGAGTGGCCCCCATACAAACCCACCGCCCACCTTCGTGTAAATATACAAATATAAAAAAAAATTATTTCTGCAAGTATCTAGCATATACAACGTAGCACCGCCCATATTTTCAGTAGAACTTATTTCCATCCAAACTCTTGAAATATGTGCCATATACCACCCTTATGCCCTATATATTTCTTGTGTAGTGGATCAAGTGAACTATAAACCTCACAGTTTTTTTTTTTTCTAAAGAGTCAGTAAATCTTATTTAGCTGTATCTACTTTTTCTTTGACAGATGATGACTATGGATATCACCAAAACGGAACCCGGTGTCGGGCTTCCTAATCAACAGCAACAGCAGCCGCAGCAATCGGGTACCGGCAATGGCGCAGGCATGGTCAACAACAATAATAATAACACAAATAATCACAATAACAATAGCATCACCGCTGCCGCCAACAACAATAACAACAACGGCAGTCAACTGTGTGCCGGTTGCGGCAAACATATACAGGATCGATATCTGTTGCGTGCGCTGGACATGCTATGGCATGAGGATTGCTTAAAATGTGGTTGCTGTGACTGCCGCCTTGGCGAGGTCGGCTCAACGCTTTATACTAAGGGCAATTTGATGCTGTGTAAACGAGATTACTTAAGGTTAGTGAACTGAACTGATGACGAAGTCTATTACGACGCGCTAATACTTATATATCGTGGAAATCTTCATTTGTAGATTATTTGGCAACACGGGCTACTGTGCCGCATGTAGTAAAGTCATTCCAGCGTTCGAAATGGTAATGCGGGCACGTACTAATGTCTATCATCTGGAGTGTTTCGCCTGTCAGCAGTGCAATCACAGGTATGAATAACGAAAGGCTACCAAATAAATATAAATATATAGATATATAGATAATAATTCGCATCTGCTAGTACTCAATTTTCTTTACAAACCTATAAAAAAAGTAAAAACTTTTACTTAGCATTTGTACAGCACACTTTCCTAGACATATCCCACGCAAGACACTTCACTCCTCCAATTTCAAGTGAATTCAAATCGCGGTATTTTCCTGAAAGTGAAAAATAGACATTTTCACGAAATCATTTTCAAACAATTTATTTCGTATCTAATATAGGTATCTAATAATATTCATGTTTCCATCTAAAATTCCTAAGGCATACGATTTCAATTATATGGGCGTGGCACTGTCTACTTTTCCAAGTGGAACACACATGCCAATCACACCAAATTTATTGTTACCAAATAGTTCGAAAACATACGAAAAATGTCGGTAACATTTTGATGGGTACGGTATGTCCCTCATATGCCATTTTTTTTATTTTTTTTATATCATTCACACATAGTGTAGTGTATAAAGAATATATATATTCTTGATCAGCGCGACGAGACGAGTCGATCTAGCCATGTCCGTCTATATATTGTTGCGCATTTTTTGGGGACCAATTTTAATGCTATCCAGTTGAAATTTTGCACATTCACTTATTTTTATTGCAGTTTAATAGAGTGTCAAGATAGTCCCGCCACGCCCACTTCTTTGGGTATCCCCCATACAAATCCACCGCCCATTTTTGACTTTTTGTATGAAAAACTTTTTTATTGTAGTCAATATCAACTTAATAATTGATATGGTAACTTCTAGTGGTCGGATGGTTGACATATTCATTAATGGGTGGGGTAGCCAATATTTAGGGTAGCCCCCATACAAACCTACTGCCCACTTTTGACTTTTTTTATGAAAAATTCTTTATTAAAGCCAATATTATGTTGAAATGCAATTTGGTGCCATTTTATAGACAGCCGCTTAACATATATAGACTAATGGGCGTGTACCGCCCACTTTCTGGGGTAACCCCACCGTGCAATTTTGTGATTTTTATGAAAAAATTCTTAATTTAAATCAATATTAGCTTGAAATTTGGATTTTGGATTTTAGTGGATAACCGCTTCACATACATATACAAATGGTCGTGTCCCGCCCACTTTTTGAGGTAGTCCCATATAAACTCACAGCTCACTTTTATGCATTTGTATGGAAAACGTCAATATCAACTTGAAATTCGATATGGCGGCATTTTACACATCAACTACATCGCTTCATACACATCTACAATTTAAACCCCCACTTTTATGTTTTACAATACTATTTAAAATTTCGTGTGAATGGTATTAGAGCTTCGGTTCAACCGAACTTAACGTTTTTTCTTGTTTTTTTTTTGAGAGCTCTTTATGCTCCACAACTACGTACACTCGTATTACTACACTATCTCACTGTCGTTTTAACAGTCTCTATATAAAAAAATTACGAGTATAATATTTACTAGTTACAGTATGTGTGAATATTATGAAAATACATATAGAAACTCGTATATTGTAAATGGTATAAGATACTTACATGTAAACAAACAGTTAAACGAGCGAATACATATTTTAATCTTTGACCAAATACGACCCAAAATGGCACTTAAAATTTTATTACTGACAACAAATAAATATATAAAAAAGTTTGTAACATATAATAGAAAAATTTGAATATAAATGTATCGATATTCAAAATAACAAAAAAAAAAAAACTAAAAAGAACGCTACAGTCGAGTATACTAAACTTTTAGATTGCCTGTATCCAGTCTCCATTTAACCTATACATACATTTGCATAAACTTAATATATTCTCTTACAATAGGATAATTCAGATTTGGTAACCAATGTCACTAGAACTTGTTTCTTTTTGTTTGTTTGTTTGTTTGTTTGGATGTGTGTACAAATTATTAAAACATAAGTGCGAAATTGTTTTTGTGAGCTTCGTGTTTACATTTAGGTACTAAATTTAAATAACCGCAGCAGGCCATTCCAGTACCCGTCTTGCTCCGGTAAATGCGTGTACAGTACCCTTTTGGGTACACTATTTGAAGAGTCAAGTAGCAATGTTGAAGGACAACATATTTAGGAAGAAAAAAAAAATGGGGAATTGTAGAAGAAGGAAATCGCTGAATTTATTGTATTTGGCCAATTCAGTAAATGTCACTCCAGAGAGTTTTAAACATGCATATGAAAATACAATTTCATATAGCCTCAATCGTCTCATAAAGGAAGTTTTCTTGGAAAGAATCAAAAAGGAACTGTTGCTTGTTTTTTGTCGCTCCTGTTTGAGCCGTTGCCCGTCGAAGCAAACTCAAACTTGCATTAATAATGAGATCACAGGACTTTTTACTCTTTCCACTTTTTCATTGTTGTTATGGCCTTGCTGGACTACGTGGCTAGCTGTGCAGAAACGTAATGCATTAAATATTTAAATTGTGCGCCCCAACAAAAAAAGTATAAAAAATAAGCAAAAAATTGCGCTATTGCATCGAAATATTGAAATAAATGTTAAAACATATTGGCCACATACATATATTGTGCATTCCCACACTTGGAGATTGGGGCCATGTATTGTTTGCGCCTGTTGAAAATTGACTTTAAAAATGCATGGATGCATTTTATAGCAGCCACAAGAAGAAGAAGAGTATGTAAACGATGTGTAATACATTTTTTATACTCTTTATGTAGTGTAAAATGTATAAAAATTTTGTGACGGAGTTTGTAACGAGTAACAAAAAGGACCGGACACCAAAAAGTGTATATAAATCGATAAAGATGAATCGATCGAGCTATGTACATGTACGTTGGTCTCGAGTTTGTGGTGTTGCAAACTAGTTTTGAAATATCGATTAGATATCTTATATGATGGTTATATATAAAAACAAGAACGAACGCTGCAAGTGATACCCTGTACATAGTCCATTCACACATACGGCGGTGTCACAGAAATCTCTAGACAAAATTCCGTCTGGTGATTTGAATTTCACAGAGAAATTTCGTAGGTGTCAGAGAAATCTCGGAGATTTCATACAGACGAATTTTGTTCTACGTAGAGTTGTCGTAGATAACAAAAATAGATTACAGACTATGTAAATATATTTTTTTTCAGATTTACTTGGAGAACATTGAACTCTATATTTAGTGTGATATGTCTGAATTACTTATTTTATTAATATATTTATTTTAGAAAATACCCAAAACTAAATTATGATTTATGTTGCGAGAAAAAATTAGTTTTGTATTGGCAACTCTGATGTTATAAAATGTATGTATCTGTCATTCGTTGTTATAGCGTAGACCGACCTAGTCGGTTTTCACCAAATAAATACACATTTCTATAAATTTAAATTAAATAATAAAATGTGCTAATAATTTAAATCCTAAGAAGCAGTTTCGAAAATATACATGGAACTAGCTCGTAAACAAAGTTTTACTTTATGATTTGATTAGTTTACGTATGCAATCAACAAATTCACCTAGCAAAAGGCTGGTGATTTCAAACGGTCTAAAAGAGATTTCTGTGACACATACGAAATTGATTTAGGTCGGAATTAGGGTGAAAGAGATTTTTGTGACACACCAGATAGTGTGAAATGGTATTATCAATTTGTCTGAAATTTTGATCTAGCACTGTCCGTCTGCATTTGTATATTATATTCAATATCAACTTGAAATTCGATATGGTGGCATCTTATAGATGGTCGCTTCATACACATCTTCATGCGGTGGCCCCTATTTAAACCCACCCCCGGTTGAATGGTATTAGAAGTTCGGTTCAACCGAAGCTAACGTTTTTTCTTGTTATATAATAGATTTGATTGGATATATGTATATTTATTATACACACAAGATCGAGTTTGAAATGACTTGCTAAAGTTAAAAATGATTAATTGTGGCTCGCCCGTCTCTTACAAGAAATAAAAAAATTGTCCATACAAAACTGAAAAATGGACGGTTGGTTTGTACAGACCGACAGACAGGGTTCTCTCTGTAGCTTCTTTTAGTTCATTACAAATTCCTTGACAAAATTTGAATATTATTCACACTACATGGTAAGAGTAACATTACAGCCCCCATAAAAAATCCAGTTTTGTTTATTTCTTAAGTTATTAATTTGGAACTCGACTAAGATACTTCATATTTCTAAATGTACTCTCCTCGCCCAATACAAAGATATCTCCCATCACTGGAGGGATTTATTTCACAAAAGTCGACCTCAGCGAAGCTGCAGCATGAGCTCTATGTACTATAATAAAACGGACTACTGATGAATCCGGCTTAGTCATGTTATGTACTTTATAAAAGGTCTTAAAACGTAAATTGGAAATGCTATTGTAAGATATGTGAAATCGGGTCAAAATATAAGGCATACTAATTGCATCAAATCAAAGATTATACCTATATTAATAAAGATGACGATGAGATGAAGATCAAACCATTTGGACAATTATGGAATTTTGAATACTCGTTTGTAAATTTGCATCGTTTGGAAAAGGTTAATTGTTTTACTACTTTCTAAAAATAACCAGATTTGTCCGAAGAAGACTAAAAAAAAAAAATAGATATCCATTAACTATTTTTTGACTATCATCACTTGCTTTTTACCACGTCAAGATGTTTTTTATTTGATATTTAAAATTATAGCCATTTTTTTAGAGCTAAACCTTTGTAGTTTTTGAGGAATCGATTTAATCTCGATAACAACTGACTATAAAGAAGGTCGATAAATAAGCACTAAGAACAAGATATATGTTCTTGTAAAGCTTGTAAATAATGTTTTAATTATATTTAACACTTCATGTATGTACATAACCTTGAGGAAGCCGCTAACTCCATGACAAATTAAAAGCACCATTCACACAACTGACACTGTAAAAATTAATGGAATTGATGAAAAAATCATTGAGGCCTGCAATATGTAATAGGGTATTGATGTGTATCAAACTCAACGTCGTCGCCTCTGGGTTCGCTCTCTCATCCAATTCAACATATGTGATAATACATATATGGTATTGTATATTGGTGGCATTTTGTTTGAAATGCGGGTGTTCGGTCGGTTGGTTCGGTTGGTTTGTACAGACCGACAGACAGGGTTCTCTCTGTAGCTTCTTTTAGTTCATTACAAATTCCTTGACAAAATTTGAATATTATTCACACTACATGGTAAGAGTAACATTACAGCCCCCATAAAAAATCCAGTTTTGTTTATTTCTTAAGTTATTAATTTGGAACTCGACTAAGATACTTCATATTTCTAAATGTACTCTCCTCGCCCAATACAAAGATATCTCCCATCACTGGAGGGATTTATTTCACAAAAGTCGACCTCAGCGAAGCTGCAGCATGAGCTCTATGTACTATAATAAAACGGACTACTGATGAATCCGGCTTAGTCATGTTATGTACTTTATAAAAGGTCTTAAAACGTAAATTGGAAATGCTATTGTAAGATATGTGAAATCGGGTCAAAATATAAGGCATACTAATTGCATCAAATCAAAGATTATACCTATATTAATAAAGATGACGATGAGATGAAGATCAAACCATTTGGACAATTATGGAATTTTGAATACTCGTTTGTAAATTTGCATCGTTTGGAAAAGGTTAATTGTTTTACTACTTTCTAAAAATAACCAGATTTGTCCGAAGAAGACTAAAAAAAAAAAATAGATATCCATTAACTATTTTTTGACTTTCATCACTTGCTTTTTACCACGTCAAGATGTTTTTTATTTGATATTTAAAATTATAGCCATTTTTTTAGAGCTAAACCTTTGTAGTTTTTGAGGAATCGATTTAATCTCGATAACAACTGACTATAAAGAAGGTCGATAAATAAGCACTAAGAACAAGATATATGTTCTTGTAAAGCTTGTAAATAATGTTTTAATTATATTTAACACTTCATGTATGTACATAACCTTGAGGAAGCCGCTAACTCCATGACAAATTAAAAGCACCATTCACACAACTGACACTGTAAAAATTAATGGAATTGATGAAAAAATCATTGAGGCCTGCAATATGTAATAGGGTATTGATGTGTATCAAACTCAACGTCGTCGCCTCTGGGTTCGCTCTCTCATCCAATTCAACATATGTGATAATACATATATGGTATTGTATATTGGTGGCATTTTGTTTGAAATGCGGGTGTTCGGT
>JAWNNQ010000554.1:0-21390 GCA_035044765.1 Leucophenga montana
TTTTATAATATATGCTTGGTTGATAGTAAAATTTGTTTATACTCTTAATACTCTACAAATAGAGTGTGAATAGTCTTTTAGTGTGGTCACTAATGACGCTTGACACTGTATTGTGGAAAAAACGCAAATAGTTGTGGCTCTAATCATCCCAAACTAAGCTAAGAGTGCAATATGCAAGATGCACGCGATGCTCTTGAAATTTTAGCCGTTGCTCCCTCCTGTTGGTACCAAATGTCCCCTAAGTGGAAAATGAAATTCCTAAAACATGTTTACATACCGGTCTGGATTCACTGTCATTGTGTCCTCATTTTCTTCAAACAAAAAAAATAAAACTACGGTCCAATGCTTCCCAGTTAAGTCAACCCAGTAGCGCATATTTTGTTTGTTAACGCATCCATTCAAGTAAAAATCGTAGAAAATAACAGCTACAACAGCGAAACGTAGGCCTCGACGACAAACGTACGCTCCTCTCTGTTCCAACGCATGATGCCGAATGATCTGGAAGGAAGTACAAATTAAGAACCACGCCTAACGATTGGTATTACTTCCGCTCCGCCACGATCCCGACATCCTGAATGGCGCGCATTGCAAAAATGGAAGTTATACTGCTGCATCCTGTATAAGTGATGTCACTCCTTCCGATCATATCAGAGTGTACATTGGCAACTTTGTAAATAAAAATAAATTATTTATGTTTTTGACCGTTTGGTCATTTCAAGCACAGTCTGATTTTTCATGCACTTTTTTTTATGTAAAAATATAATTTCCTTGACTGCTAACTTGATAATAACTATACAAATTCGTTACGTTTACACATTCTTATTATCAGCACCCTCTACTACCAACATATACGTTATATAGGATGCAGATAATCCCATTCCAATAGCACCAGCTATTCCACATTTTTTCAGTCCCGCTGTTGACTTATAGATCAGTCCAGTGGATGTTCCAGCGAATATAGTATTAACATGATCGTCCTTGCCGCGCAAAAATTCCAAAGCGAGTCCAGAGCCGCAATAGAGTACTGCGAGTGTGCCAAGTGTATTAGCTGTGCCAAGTCCTTGTTTGCATATGTGGTTGAAAATCATAGTGCGTCGCACGTGACCGGTTTGCAGCTTAGACATCTTTATGCCATTATATAGACCGGCCAAGGCTCCTATGGCTCCTCCCACCAGCCACGCTGTCCCGATCTGTCCACCTGAAATCTGGGATCGTACGCTCTGACGTTCAACATCCGGCGTTATATATTGTGGCTGCCTGCGCACAACTTCTGAATCATATTTTAGCAGCGGCGACGCTGTTGAAGTGAGTGCTTCATGATTTGGTGCATCGACCATCGGCGAAGGTGTAAACTCTTTAATCATTATCCCGATTTCCGAAACTTTTTGACTTTAAGTACAAACAACAATTCTATAACCGCGCGATGTAAATTTTTTCAACAGCGATTAGAATACAAAAAGTTTTTATCGAATTCCTTTTTACTTTTTTGCTTAACAAAACTGTTTTATAAGCAAGCAGTCAGGAATAACTATGACTGTGGCAGTCAAGAAAAACTATGCTTTTGACAGTCAGTAAACACAATGCTTGCTACGATGTGTAAAATTTATTTTATTGCAAACTTAAATTTTCAAATTATCGAAAAATTTATGTACTATTATAGAAAAAAAAACAACCGAGCAATCGGTGATTATATGTATCTACTTATTAGAAAATCACTCACATCGTGTAAAAATGCAGTCGCAAAGACAAAGAAGGCAGTTGCAGACTTGCACGTCTTCGGCTTTTTTAAGTTTTCGTTTGATAAAACAAACAAAAGCAATTTAAATTGAGAACAAATGAGAGTAAGCGAGCGATTTGCTTGAGTTATACTCTTTGGCGTATCTTTTCGTTTTGCAAAATGTACACACATACAAAAGTTTAATATCCTTATTATTATATTTTAGTTTAAGTTTAATAAGATTGGTTTATTAAAAGGATGACACTGCCGTTTTTATGTAGGTGGCACATCTGAACAAAGCCAGAGTTTATGGCTTAAACTTAGATGATCTCTCTAGCATTTTATATCGTCTCCATTTAATAATGCCTTTTATAAAACTTGCTTGATTGATAGTAAAACTTTTTATACTTTTGGTACTCTACAAATAGAGTGTGAATAGTCGTTTGCAACGCCTTAAGGGAAGCATTGAGAACCCCACAAAGATTATATATATTTGTGATCAGCACCATGTGAAGAGTTGACCATGTTCTTCTGTTCGTCTGTCTGACTGTGCGTTTGTGTGCACCCTACATCCGCAATCTTTGATATGTTGACTTAAAATTTGGTATGGACACTTTTTATAACAATAAGCAAAATATTTATTAAACTGACGGCGATTTGCACAGAGGATAGCGTTTTTTCTTGATTTTTAAATTAAATAGAAACAAGAAAAACATTTAAATACCATTCACACGAGTTTTCGAATTCAGTTTACTTAGCAGCATTAGAAAAAAAGTGTTTGTAAAAACTGACAACAATACAAAGTACCAAAATTGGATGATGTGTTTTCTATGGGAGCTACTCCAAAAGGAACGTTCCCCAGCTCCCCCACAACAGCATTTTTGTTCGGTACAAAAACATTTTTTTTGCTTTATTTCCATAAAATAATAGTTCTTTCTTTTGAATTTTTTTGTAGTAGATTTCCCCTTCCCCAGAGAGAAGTAGTGTTCCCCCAAAGAGAGCGTTCTGGATCCGCACGTGAACAAAAACGTGCGGTTGATTTGTATGGGAGCTACAACTAAAATTTTGCATGACATGTCAATATGAATATTCTATTTACACGGTGTCTGACATCAGCAGGATATCTCAAAAATTGATATACAAAAAATGGGCAAAAACATCCAGAGATACATCCAGACAGACGGACATGGCTGGATCGACGCGTTCCTTTGAGCTGATCAAGAATATATGTATATACTTTATGGTGTCTACGATATCTTCTCCTCTAATGCGTTTAAAAATTTTCAGACAAACTGATAATACCATTTTCATTATGAGTTGCTGTGAATAGTGATGGAAAAATATTCATAAAACATGTAGGTTTCCAAGAAATCCACCAAGAAATAATCGATAAATTAAAATGGCAGCACATTAGTTTCTCTTTTTTAAGAAAGCCTGCCTCTAACAAGTAATATAGGGTGTTTTTGTTTAGTGGTTCCATTTTCCGACAGGCATTAAACTGTCTTAAATTGAACAGATGGCAACGCTGTTGTCCAGATACATTTTCACAATTGGCAAACGTTGTTCTCGCCTTCGTCTATGCATGATAAAATGACAAACCAAACTGAACACAAATGATAATAGTGTTGCTAGATCTGAACAATTTATGATAGTCGTATCACTGTCCGAAAATGGAATTAATAGTAAAGAGATATGGTATATTTGTATATTTAAAACGTTCGTGTGTTCTGTGTGAAACCACACACTTTTTTTACTTTACAGACAACTTTTATTACTCAAAGATACACACACGGTAGGATCTAAAAATAACCGAACTCTTTAGTTCTAAATTAAAACAAGCATTGTATTATGTGTCAAAGCTAATATTTATTCAAAATACGATCCATTTAACGCAATACAACAACGTTTGGAATGCTCAACCAGTTTGAAAATGAAGAGTGGTCGATGAGACAAATCGGTTTTTCCATCAAAAACTCATTGACTGTTTTAACCTTGTGAGATGATGCATTATCATGCAATAAAAACAGCTGCTTTCCTTTGGAATATTCAGGCATAACACGTAGAATATTCGATCACAAACGATGTACAACTTGTAAACAATATTCTACATTGACATTTGGACCTTCTGGAATAAACTCCTTGTAAACAAAACCTTTGGAATCATAGAAAGTGATCAACATTGTCTTGCTTCTTGACTTCTGAGAACACAATTTTTAGGTTTTGGCTCGTCGCTTGACTTTCATTCTGCAGATTACACCATGTTTCATCACCAGCTACAAGGTGTGTAACAAAAGAAACTGGACTGTTCGAAAAAAACGACAAAAATTTAGTATTTTGCAAAAGTGATTTTTTTTTTTTTATTCAAAATTGTTTCCTTGTGCTTCGATACAACGTTTTGCACGGTTAATAAGCATTTCGAATGAGTGTTTTAGGTCATTTTTCGTAATGTCCTTGAAAATGCCGGTCGACGCCTTTTGGATGGCTTCAATGTCCTCATAGCGGTGTCTTTTCATCGGCAAATGAAGTTTTCCGAATAGATAAAAGTCACACGGAGCCAAATCAGGCGAGTACGATGAAGGATGTACCATTCCAACGCATGTACCTACCAATAGGTGGCGCCACCAGAAACAGCTATTTTTAAAAAGTTCTGTTTCTTTTGCGACAGACCTTGCATGATTGGTACAAGATAATTTGGATCGTTTTCAGCTGTTGAAATGGTGTCTTTGCAATGCTCTACACAAGCGATTTTTTGATCATCATCATTTAACTGATGTGAAATAAAACGTGCACACAGCTTTATTTTACCTAAATCTTGAGTTAATATTTTGTAGATTGTACAGTAAGATGAATTTAATTCTTCTGCCAGCGTTCTCACAGTGAAATTTATATCGATAGCGATTAAAAATATACATTCGCTTTACGAGTCAAGTGCTTTCAAAATACTTTAATTGATAATTTTTATTATAGATGCTGGCTTTTATCAACGAATTTAGCATTTCATTGCTTGGACAGCAATTTGCAGCCTTTAAATCGTGTATGCATGTTCTGGTTATCGTATGTCCTGTCTGGTTCTATTGATATTTATTTTGCTTTTTTATAGTACGGGGTATATCCAGAAAAAATAAATGTTCATTGTGTTGTTGTTATACGTGTATGCATATGCGAGCAATTCATTTAAATTCCAAATAAGAATGTATAATTTCAGCGATATGTCAGCAATTCTCATTTCAAACTTGTTTACGCAGATGATGACAGTTCGGAAAACGTTCCATTCAATTTATTATAAGCAAAAAAAAAAAACAGACAAATAAAAAAATAATATCACAAAATATGTGTACAGAAAAAGAATAGAAAAATAAACGCCCGCATAAAAGATTTATTAGAAAATGAAATATTTTGTAAAGAGCGCAGCGTAGAATTAAATGAAATGCCCTCATGTCTGATTAGAAAATCTAAAGACAGGCGAATTATCGAAAAATTTCGAAAAAAAAAATTCGTTAGATGGGGGGAATGAATGCTATTAGTAACAAAGGAAGTATATAAAGTATGTAATGGTGCACAGGAAGGAAGGAAGGATGGAAGGAAGAAGCACAGGAAGGAAACAAGCAAAGACGAAAGGAAGTGAAGCAATGCGCGTCGACAGACAGCGTCAATTTAATGATGAATGATGGCCAGCAATGTGCACAACGCAACAATTCAAAGCCAATTTGCGTCAAATGGAAACCAATCAGCAGTAGCAGAGATAGAAACACACACACACACACACGCACACACACAAACACACACACACACACGCATACAGACATAGAGAAATATTTGATGGCAGCAAGAGCGTTGCTTTATTTCCGGTGTCACGCATACGCACTGTGCGCCCATTTTGATCTTCTATGCTGCCATTTTGTTTTGCTGTTGTTGTTTTTGCATTGTAAACTTTTTTGGTCGGCATTTTTCATTTTTTTTCCTTTCTTTCTATTTTAGACAACAACAACAATGTCAATTACAACAAGAAACAAGCTCAGCTTAACAACAAGGATAACAAAAAGCGGAACATGTTTAAGTAAGAGAGAGTGAGTGAGAGAGAGTGGTAGTGTTTAAGGATGTTGCAGATGAACAACAGCTGCTTTTTATTTTCGACTTAAGTTAGCATTTATCACATTGACAAAGTTTTGCTGCCACCATTTATTCATGCATTCATTATATTTAGAATGCTTATACTGTTCATTCATTCATTCATGCATTCACAGCCAGTGTTAGACATTGCTTGTATACATATGGTATGTATCTTTTTTTATAAAACTTGTAACATGCATGTTATACGCCTCGGCCGGGATATTCTTTAGTTCCTTCAGCGAATTTTCTTTTATGTCCTCAATCGACTCAGGACGCGTTCCCCGGAGCGGATATTTAAGTTTCGAAAACAGAAAAATGTCACACGGTGCCAAATCTGGTGAATACGTTGGTTGTGCGATGACTTATGTTTCATGTTTGGCTAAAAAATCAAGCTGGAATGTGACGGTGCTTTGTTGTGGTGGTAAATCCATGAATTGTCTGCCCACAAATCCGGCCGTTTACAACGTATTGCTTCACGTAGACGCTTCAAAAGGCCCTCTGGAACGAATTCATGTTGAACCACAACCCGGCAATCGAAGAAAACTATCAGATTGTTGGGCAGTCTCGACGTCATATCCATAAACGTACGTCTCGTCACCAGTAATGATGCGTTTGATGAATGTAGGATCATCAGCTACATTGGCAAGCATCTCTTTTCTGGCATCTACTCGACGTTGTTTTTGCAAATAATTCAGGTCTTTTGGAACGAATCGGGGCGGCAACGCGTTTCATACCCAAAACATCAACCAAAATGTGTTGAGACGATCTATAAGCGTTGTTGAGTGTCTTTGCTATTTTTCTAATGCCAACACGACGATTTTCGAGCACAATTTCCATTACTTTTTCGATGTTTTTGTCGTTAACAGAGGTGGTTGGACGACTTGCATGAGGCAAGTTTTCTACGATTTCACGACCCTCACTGAATGCCATTTATGCCATTTAAATACTTGCGTTCTCGATAGAGTAGAGTCCTCAAAACACTTTTGTAATTTGTAACATTGTTAATGATTTCGTTGCCGTTATTCCATTGGAAACACAAAATTTCAACCAAACTACTTGTTAAACTTTTTTGTTCCATATTAAAAATCGCCTTACAAACTTATCGCATCGTAAACAAGCAAGCATGTCAATGACAGTGACAGCCAACTTTAGAAGAAGAAAAATTACCGATGCGGTTTACCGGTTCGGTTTAAATCCAACAGTCCGGGTCAATTTGGATCGGATGGCATATACTCTTTATGAGTTCTTCGATTTTCTAATAAGTAGATACATATAATCACCGATTGCTCGGTTGTTTTTTTTTATAATAGTACATAAATTTTTCGATAATTTGAAAATTTAAGTTTGCAATAAAATAAATTTTACACATCGTAGCAAGCATTGTGTTTACTGACTGTCAAAAGCATAGTTTTTCTTGACTGCCACAGTCATAGTTATTCCTGACTGCTTGCTTATAAAACAGTTTTGTTAAGCAAAAAAGTAAAAAGGAATTCGATAAAAACTTTTTGTATTCTAATCGCTGTTGAAAAAATTTACATCGCGCGGTTATAGAATTGTTGTTTGTACTTAAAGTCAAAAAGTTTCGGAAATCGGGATAATGATTAAAGAGTTTACACCTTCGCCGATGGTCGATGCACCAAATCATGAAGCACTCACTTCAACAGCGTCGCCGCTGCTAAAATATGATTCAGAAGTTGTGCGCAGGCAGCCACAATATATAACGCCGGATGTTGAACGTCAGAGCGTACGATCCCAGATTTCAGGTGGACAGATCGGGACAGCGTGGCTGGTGGGAGGAGCCATAGGAGCCTTGGCCGGTCTATATAATGGCATAAAGATGTCTAAGCTGCAAACTGGTCACGTGCGACGCACTATGATTTTCAACCACATATGCAAACAAGGACTTGGCACAGCTAATACACTTGGCACACTCGCAGTACTCTATTGCGGCTCTGGACTCGCTTTGGAATTTTTGCGCGGCAAGGACGATCATGTTAATACTATATTCGCTGGAACATCCACTGGACTGATCTATAAGTCAACAGCGGGACTGAAAAAATGTGGAATAGCTGGTGCTATTGGAATGGGATTATCTGCATCCTATATAACGTATATGTTGGTAGTAGAGGGTGCTGATAATAAGAATGTGTAAACGTAACGAATTTGTATAGTTATTATCAAGTTAGCAGTCAAGGAAATTATATTTTTACATAAAAAAAAGTGCATGAAAAATCAGACTGTGCTTGAAATGACCAAACGGTCAAAAATATAAATAATTTATTTTTATTTACAAAGTTGCCAATGTACACTCTGATATGATCGGAAGGAGTGACATCACTTATACAGGATGCAGCAGTATAACTTCCATTTTTGCAATGCGCGCCATTCAGGCTGTCGGGATCGTGGCGGAGCGGAAGTAATACCAATCGTTAGGCGTGGTTCTTAATTTGTACTTCCAGATCATTCGGCATCATGCGTTGGAACAGAGAGGAGAGTACGTTTGTCGTCGAGGCCTACGTTTCGCTGTTGTAGCTGTTATTTTCTACGATTTTTACTTGAATGGATGCGTTAACAAACAAAATATGCGCTACTGGGCTGACTTAACTAGGAAGCATTGGACCGTAGTTTTATTTTTTTTTTTGAAGAAAATGAGGTCACAATGACAGTGAATCCAGACCGGTATGTAAACATGTTGTAGGAATTTCATTTTCCACTTAGGGGACATTTGGTACCAACAGGAGGGAGCAACGGCTAAAATTTCAAGAGCATCGCGTGCATCTTGCATATTGCACTCTTAGCTTAGTTTGGGATGATTAGAGCCACAACTATTTGCGTTTTTTCCACAATACAGTGTCAAGCGTCATTAGTGACCACACTAAAAGACTATTCACACTCTATTTGAAGAGTATTAAGAGTATAAACAAATTTTACTATCAACCAAGCATATATTATAAAAGGTATAATTAAATGGAGAAGTTATAATTAAAATGTTAGAGAGATCATTTAAGTATAAACCATAAAGTGTCAAGCGTCATCAGTGTTAAATTATTCTTACACTGTCAACTCACTTTTCATAAAGTTCCGAAGAGAAAGCATGCATTCGCCATATCTATGCGAAGATATATATGAAGTAAGATTGTACGGTGATTTAATAAACTTGTGTTAGAAATTGCATATCGTAAAGAATGTTATGAATCAAATTTGGTATTATCAATTCATAAAGATTAATACAACCCCTTCTCTCCGCACATCCGAACATACGACTCTTAATCAACAAAAGACTTTTCGTCGTGGGAAACATTTTTGTGTGACCATGGCTATCCATCATTCACCAAATCCAAATCCATCATTTTGCCAAAAAAAAAAACTACAGTTTTGAAAAACGAATGATGCAGAAGTGAAAGATATTGAAGCTAGGTTTCCATAGATGTACAAAATTTCTAGATATCTCCCAGTGAGATTTTATGTTCAAAGATAAAACATGGCTCAAATTACCGGTCTCTGGCCTATGACACTAGTTGCTATGTTTAAGCCAGACAACAGGAAACCGTTGTGAATCACTTGAAATTTTGAAACAACTAACACGGTTTTCATTAGTATTCTTAGGTTTCCATACAAACTCACCGCTCAATTCCGAAATCAATTTCGAACCGAAAACAATAACTACCCTTTGTGAAGTCAGTTGGAATTTATTTCTTAAGTTGTATCATCACCATGGCATTAAAATCCTTAAGAGTGCAGCGTATCAAAGTGTCGTTTTCATCAAAGTTAAAGTTTTTTTCGTCTTATAAAGATTTTTTTTTTCGTTTTTTTGTTAGCTATCAGTTATCCTGTGTGCGCAGTGGCTCCAACACGCCTCATCCCTCAAATAGCTGCTGTATCTTGTGCTCGTGTATGCAGATAAGCCCTGCATGACCATTTTTTATACGCTGACAATGCCATTTTTCTCGTCATCATCAGTTGTCAATCGGCATTTGTCAAATTCAAAGTTGTTTTTGTTTTTTTTTTGGTTTTTTTTTTTTTTTTTGGATTTTTTGTTGTTCATTTTTATTTTCTATGCCATCATTTGTTGTTATATCTTGGCAAAGAAAAAGGAAGAAATAGAAGGAGTGACATGGAATGCGTGACAATTTGGCAGAAATTTCCTGAGATTGAGACAACAAGCAACCATATCGGACAACATTTGTAAATCTTTGCATGAATCTTCATTTTCCCTTCGTATAAATACATTTGATTGGCGTTCTGTTCATTTAAGTATCTTCCAGTTACTTTTCTGCTGGTCATTTTTGCATTTTTCTTTGTTAGTTTTTGATTTATTTTCCTTCGTTGTCGTCATGGATCATTTAGTGTTAGATTCATTAGCCACTCACATTCTGTGCGAACGATTATGCAATTCGGAATTATCGCTGTGTAATACGATAGGTTTTCACATTCTATGCTATTCACACACATAGTATGAATAGTATTATAAACTTTTCACAGCGTTTAGAGTGCATTGAAGTAATGATGGAAGACATCATAAACTAAATAGATGGACATACGTAGCAGCACGATGTCCGACTGTTCGTCTATTTGTCTCGTGTCATTGGCGATGCGAATTTGTTACTTAGTTTTCGAGATAACGATCTGTGATTACGTATAATATTATAATATTAAACAGCTTATATAACTATAATACTACGTTTGTAGGCAAATCCTTTGTTTTGTGAAAATAATATCGAGATCGAAAGTTTTGGTGAGCGTTTTGCGAAGAGAACTGTCGATAAGTGCAGTTGCTCACGAAAGACTTTGAAATAGCATTTTCCGCTGTTTGTGACAGCCGAACTTTCCTTCTCGATATTTCAATAAAGATATCCTTGAAGCTTTCAAATATAAAAGACCGACAGACGCACTGAAATCAGGTGAGTGCCAAAATTGACCTTAATTGAAATCGTGTGACAAGTTGGAAGTAGTTATTGGCGCTCGTTGACTGCAATATGATGCAAGTTTCTGCATTATTTCATGACCATGGATGAAACATGAATCCATCGGAACACATCAGTGGCCAAACAATAGTTTAATGAGTGAGTATACGCATCGGCCCGTACGTCTGTCTGCCTTTCAAGTCTGGTTTCAATGGCTGTCAACCACAAACTTAATGATGCAGATTACCCAAATAAAAAAAAAAAAACATTAGTTAAAAACTACAAGCACCTTCCGAAGTCTGGTACTTCTGGAAGCACGCTCGAACATGATCTCTCAATGCGAGATCCACACCATTGACTTCTACGCCTCCTGTGGAGACCAATTGATCGAAATGAGATTAGTTGGCAAGAAATGGTTCATTATAACACTTTATATGACCCAAAAATGTGCTGGGCAACTGTCAACTGAAAGAAAACTTCAAACAGCACTGAAAATAAACTTCAAAAAAATAAAACAAATAAAAATTCTTTATGAAAAATATAATTTGTTTTCGATTTGCATTGAAAATTTAAAACATTTGAAATTTGAATTTGTGTGTAGCTTGAATTAATTATAAATTAATGTAAAATATTTCTATTGTACATTTGAACTGTTACCGAAAATATTAAATGGATCTTTGAATATATGTTGCGGCCACTTGCAATTCCCAATTTGTCGTCTATTGCCGTGCATCTCCGCTGTTTGTTTGTCTAGTCAATTTCCAAATCACGTTTGCCCCTTTCTACCTTATTTTCCTCAATTGCATCCTGCTCCGGGAATTGCATAACCATGAATTCCGTTAGATCTTTAATGGTCTGCTGTATGGCAGTGAATAGTATTTCAATATCATCGCCGCTTAGTTCAATCAAAATATTGAGAATGGTGCCCTGCCAAAACAACAAAAACGGATGCAGCCATTTCCGATACAATGTCATGCTGCCATCCGTTTGCGGCGACAGTATCCAGAGAATAAACGCTATCTTGAACTCAATATAGTTGGGTAGCCACCAAAAATACTCATCTGTAAAGCACTCCACGGCCATCAGCGGACAGAGCACGAACCAGTATTGCAACCAGTATCTCAGTTCAGCCGAATTTTTACTCTCAAATGCCCGCTTGACTGCAAACATCGGATAGGCAAAACCCAGCAATTTAAACAGCAGTGGCGCGAAAAGCGATACCATTTTCATTGCAGTATCACTTTCAGATTTTATACACGATCTTGGAAAATTTTCGGTTCCGTGTTTTCTATTACGGGGGAAAAAATTTCCTTTAAAAATTTTTTTCTCACTTTATAGCGAACGAATGTAGTATATTCTCGCAAAATAAAACTACTTTTTTATTTAAAACGTAAAATCCAAGGACTGTGTAGTTATCAAAAATGTTTATACTAAAAATTTAAACTTCTGTTTTTGTAGCTCAATGAAGACTTGATATACATACGACATCTCGATAATCTGAATAACTTCGTAATCGTAACTTACTCACTTACAGACTTGACGCGGCGCTACAAGCGTTTATCAGCGATCATCATGGCTGCACGTAGTAAGGCGCAGCAGCCGCTCTAGTACAGTACGCGCTGTTGCCAGTTGTTGTGAATGCCAAATTTGCAGAGGTTTTTGCAATGCATGCTCGGATGCACTCTCTGACGTCGGTCTTCAATTAAATTTGAATTCCCCATGTAAACCATTCGTGTTGAAACGCCGCTATACAGTGCAGTCGCTGGATTATGTCACCCTTATTATATATATCTTCTACACCTCGTGGAGTAATAGGTCTAAATATCTGTCGAAGAATCTCTCTTTCGAACAGTTCCAAAGACGCTGTATCCGATGTTGTTAGAGGTTCCGCTTCCTATATATTTTGATTTATAATTTGCTTGTTGAGCACAAAGTTACATCGAGTAGCTGATCTCCTGGCTGACATCCTTGTTGCTGAATGTCTCTGTTCCCTGGTAGACAAAGTTTTCTAGAAGACTGAAATTGAAATTCTTCATACTCACACACCGTTTGAGATACGAGAATGGTTTGCGAGTGGACACCAAGTAATTTCGCTTGTACTGTGAGACGTCCCTGTTTGTTGATCTTCGCGAGCTCATTGCCTTGGTTGATGGCAATATCATCAGCATATGCGAATAGCCTAATTTTCTATAAAAAATCGTGCCTGACTGTTCTACGTTTGGGCATCGGCGTGGGATGTACTTTATCAGAAGATTAAAAAAGTAGCACAGTAAAGCTACAAAGTGTGCTGAAACTTGGAAATAAAGTGCTCGGAAACCTTTTTTGCTACTAAGCTGTATGTGGGAGGTAGCGCCATCATGTAAAGTCAAACGATCTTTGCCTGTATAGTAAGTTCAGCCTTATAATCGACAAATAGGTCTTTGTGTCTGTGTCTTTGTTGTACTCATGGCTATAATTCAGGATTTGTCCCAGATTGAAACTTTCGTCACTGGTCGATCTATTTGGTTTGCTTTGATTTGGTGCGGCCCTGTCAGTGCAACTGTGTATGACTCCAGCTGTTTGCAGCCTGTACTGAGAATAGTATACTGAGCCTAGTTCGGTTCTTGGTTTTGTTGGCACCTCGTATCGTTCACTCGTCCAATACACACGATGCTTTTTAGAGCCGCAATACAGTAAATGTAATTTATAGAGCAACATTACATTTACTGAATCGCGGTCTATTGTCGAGGATATCGACCAGCTGAATAGTTGTAGTTTTCCTAGAGAGCGTCTTTACATTGCAGGTGCATACCCGTAAACCATGATTCTAAAATCGTTTCGCAATCAATAAGGGGACATATCCAAGGCTTGCTCTGTGTCTTCACTAGTAGATTTTTTTTCTTGTTGTGGTGCTGGCAACCCAACTCAGCGCTACAATGGTGAGTGATATTCACCATTCCAGTGGTTGCTCCTTGTCTCACAATTTGCTCACCTCAGTACGGAAGTTCAGTGGCTACTCAAGGAATACATGACATAATAAACATTTGTGAACTGCTTGGGTCGCATGCAAAGGAATCGTTTTTGGTAATTTTAAAGTGAAGGGCAATCAATAACTTTGACCCAGTAAAACCTCTAAATGAATCACCCATTATACTGCATTGTTATACAGTATGCAGAACCATATGCATCCTTAATATTTAAAAAATTCCTTTGGCACACTTCACTCAAACAATTATATTTATCTCAAATTCCAATAATATTGTCAACGACAATTTTCGAGATTATTCGAAATTATTCGAAATTATGTATACACATTATTAAGGCTCCTGCTGGCAATCAGGATTTGCTCGGCTAATTCGATTGTGATGAACTGATAATGCGACATTATTGCTCGGCATTTGTCAGCGATGCTCTTGGAATACACCCTTCCATCGATACGTCCAATCCATCTGGTCATGGATTGTCATAGTCGTTCATCATACATATAACAGCAAAGACAAGATGTATGGATGCTGAGTGAGTTGGAGTGAGCTGAGCTGTGGAATGGATGCACTGCACGGAGCCACGCCGTGAACCGTGGCCGCGCTTCACGCTCCGATTGTGTAAATAATGAATGAATATTTCATGCGGCGACTAAGATCAAAAGTGTCAATAAAACAAAAGAATACACACGCACACACACACACACACACACACATACTCTGACAAATACACAAACAAAATGGACAAACAGAAAGCATCAAGGAGCAGAACAGACACAGAACAGCAGAATCAGCAGAATAGAACCAAAAAAAAAATCAAACAAAATGACAAAATTGAAGAACGTGACATAAATTACAAGTTACGATATATGATAGTTATGCCTATATATAGTACAGAATCCACGAAAATGCTTAACAAGGATATACAAGGATAATAAAGAAAGTGTGAGCGTAATACAGCGGAATGGGATTTGCTGAGTGGAAGCGTTTGTCAGAAATATGCGAAAATGTGGGCAATTGATGAGCGAGCTGCCGCTGACAAAGTAAATCAAGAGAAATTAAATGAATTATTGCTGCAATAAATGCAGGCGAGGACAATATAAATATGTAGGGCGCAATACAAAAGGACACCCACAAACACAAACACAAACACAAACACAAACACATACAGCTTAAGACCGGCAATAGCATTTGCGCTCCAATTTGTCGATTTCAGGCTTTAGCAACGGCTCCGAGGCTACCACTTGGACTTTGATTTATTTCAATTGGTAGAACGAACACAGTACAATGCTGCAGTCTGATATACTCGACTGCAACATACGCTATACTCTTAATGTGGCGAAAGATCAATTAAGAGTTTTTACTGTTAGACCCAAGCTAGTCGATATCTATCATTTAAAGAGTTCTTCAAACGTACATTCTGAAAATTGTTAATACATACAAAATCGGATCACCAAAGCGGTATTGAGGCTCGTGGGAGTTCTGTACGCCATAAACTACAGAATGCATCAGTAATTAGCATGCTTGGAAATATGAACGTGTTTATCATTGTTTATATTCAAATTCATATGAAAGACAGCGCGTTTTTTACGGCCAACAGACTGATGAGCACTTTCGTAGCTGAGTTCGAAACCATTGGCTCTGTGGCTGGCTAAAACATTCGTTGTAACAAAAAATTTGCCGTTACTAGTATTCTCTCTTCGCATTGAGAATATTATGATGTCAAAAATATTTCTCAATATAAAAATGATCTTGATCCAGTTAGACTTAACATATAATATAATAATATAGGTGGCTAAATAGTATTTATATCATAAACAATTTTCTATATTTTCATCCATTCACACATAGTGTGAAAAAGGTATTATCAGTTTGTCTGAAAGTTTGTAACGCATTAAAGGAGCCATCGTAGACCCCATAAAGTATATATATTCTTGATCAGCTCGACGAGACGAATCGATCTAGCCATTTTTTGGGGACCAATTTTTATGCTATCCAGTTCAAATTTTGCACATATACTTCTTTTTATTCCAGTTTAATAGAGTATCAAGATTGACCTGACACGCCCACTGGTTGGGGTAGCCCCATACAAACCTATGGTCCACTTTTGACTTTTTGTAAGAAAAACTTTTTTTATTAAAGTCGATATTTGGTTGAAATGCAATGTGGTGCCTTTTTATGGTCAGCCGCTTACCATACATAGACTAACGGGCGTGGCCCGCCCACTATTTGGGGTGGCTCCCATACAAACCTATGGTCCACTTTTGACTTTTTGTAAGAAAACTTCTTTTTTAAAGTCAATATTAGGTTGAAATGCGATATGGTGCCTTTTAAGAGACAGCCGCTAAACATACATAGACAATTGGGCGTGAACTGCCCACTTTTTGAGGCAGGCCACGTGCAATTTTGTGCTTTTTTTATGAAAAAATTCTTCATTTAGATCAATATTAGCTTGCAATTTGATTTTTTGGATTTTAATGGACAACCGCTTGATATACATATACAAAGGGGCGTGTCCGCCCACTTTTTGAGGTAGTCCCATATAAACACACAGTTCACTTTTATGCATTTGTATGGAAAACGTCAATATCAACTTGAAATTCGATATGGCGGCATCTTACACATCTACTACATCACTTCATACACATCTACTAGTAGCATCACCCTTTTTTAAACCACAACTTTTATGTATTATAATACTATTTAAAGTTTCGTGTGAATGGTATTAGAGCTTCGGTTGGCGTTGCACAATCTCTACTTAAAAATTTTGTATTAATATATAAAAATTTGACAAGTACATTTTTGTGATTTGACAAAAATTGATTCCAAAAATTAGTGTTCATATATCGAGTGCTAATACGTTGTGAGATTGGACAAAGTTTGATTCATTATAATTTTCTGTGAAAATCATGTGCGCTGAGATATAGCATTGCAAATATCAGATTTTTCATTTGTTGCTATTTATATCGTTTACGTGGCTGTTGCATCTGTTATACACATCATGTGTGTTCATCTACATTAACTGTTATACACATTATACATACACATTATGTTGCAACTGCTATAAATATTATGTTTGTGAAAATTGTTTTCAATGTATTCATAGATATATCTATCCTTGTATAAATATGTATATCAAATATTAGATATGCATGCAATATAAATAACGGGTTATTCATTTAGAGTTTTTTTTTTATTTTTTCCACAGATCACGCGTGACTGGTTTCATACTGTCTTCTTATTTTTATGCAGTATTGTTTGACAATTCATCATGGAAAGACTGACACCGCAACAACGTTTCCAAATTATTCAGTTGTATTACGAAAATCTGCGTTCTGTGAAAAATGTTTTTCGTACACTTCGAGCTACATATGGTGTGCATCGTCGACCTACCAAGCCTACTATTGCTAATAAATTTGCAATTTTGTATATCAGTGTACGTTATTGTATGATACTCCTTAGTAAGGAGAATATTGCGGCTGTACCGCAGAGTATGGCTGAAGACCATGACCTATCGATTCGACGCCATGCGCAGCATCTACTTGGCGAGTTTTACTTCAGGATCTTCTTCTAAAGGCTTACAAAATCCAGCTCATTCAGGAATTGAAGCCGCCAGTCAATGAGCTCTGTAACAGCTCAATGAAGATCCGCTGTTTTCACGCCGAAATTTGTTTAGTGATATTTTTGGCTTAATGGATACGTCTATAAACAAAATTGCCGCATTTGGGATGATGAGCAACGCGAAAAGATGGTCGAACTACCGTTACATTCACACAAATGCACTTTTTGGTGTGGTTTAGTGGTTGGTGGAATCATTGGTCTATAATCTTTAAAAATGAGGTCGGAGAGAACATAACAGTAAATAGCGAGCAATACCGCATCATGATAACGGACTTTTTGTTGCCTGAAGTTGAAGTCCGTGTTGTCGGAAGCCAACATTACTCGCGTAAATCGCAATATACCGGTAGCATTACTGGTAAGAGTGTTCGAAAATTCGACCTTCCGATTTGGTCCACCCACAGCGAAGTTTATGTTTTTGTGGTGATTTTTTTTTAGTATCTACAATTTAGTATTATTATCCGTGCTTGCATCCTTCCTTTTTTGTTCACCGTATAGCTTTCACTACTTTCAAATGTGAAATGAAACAGCTGTACGCAGTCTTAATGGTAAACCATATGCAAAATTGCGCCGGTATCTATCAATGTACAGTGTTAGTCAAACACTTCATGCATCTGCTCTATGAAAATGACTGACATCAAATAATAAAAAAAAAACACTTGACTAGGTAAAAACCCAGTGACGAAAGCCTACTTGCAACTTTCAAAACTTCTTATATCAGTTTTCTAACGAAATCTTTTAATTATTCAATTGCATTACTATATTACTGCACCCTGTATTTTTATATGTCTGGAAATATGTGAAAGTATGTAACAAAAGTTTAAACAAACATAATTTAAACAACACAAAATATAACAAAAAGCAACAACAACAAAAAATCAACGAAGACAAAATAAATATAAGCTTGAGGATTGTAGACAGGATGAGCAGATTGAAAAGGACAACTCTGCTCTGCTCTGTTTGCTCTGTGCCGCTGTAGAAACAAATGAAGTCGAAGACGCAGCAGGAACAGCAGCGCCGCCAACAAGAGCAACAAAGCTTTTAAGGCTGCATACATTTTTAATGAAACGAAATGTTACCATTAAACATGCTTTGCTCTATCACATGTATCCCGCATCCTTTCGTCCTTCATTTGATGCTTGCTGCCGCCATCTTGCCTACCTTCATGCCCTGCCTTGCATTCGTGCTGACATTCCTTCCTTCCATTCAACTTTCATTCTTTCCTTCCTTCCTTCCGTGCATCCTTCCGTCCGACAGTTCGTGCTTCCGTTTGTCCTTCGCAGCGAATTGCTTGCACTAACATGCGTACATCCTGCGCCCGCAACACGTTCTCCTGCCACGCTTCTGCACCATATCATCATCGTCGTCGTCGTCGTCGTCGTCCTTGTAGCACTTGTTGTCATCGTCGTCGTCAATGTTGTTCTTCCTGCTGCCGTTACTGCCGTCGCCGCCGTCGACACCGCGTGTCCTGCTTCAATTTAAAGTTTTATTAATTTTACGCATTCTTCGCTCACGCGCTGCCACGCCTCTTTCCCCACCTTTCAACTCACAATCTGTCTCTCTCTCTCTCTCTCTCTCTGTCGCTCTTACTCGCCCTTTCGCATGCTATTTTCTTTACAGTTAACTCATGTTTTCCTTGATCCGCTCGCTCTCGCCATTTTCTCGCGCTATCACAATGCGTCCTGATGAGGACTTTTGTACTTTTTGCTTATTAAAAAATTTTCAAATTAATTTTTCCTGCTTACTTTCTTGCGTTCCCATTCATTTCCCCTCCTTTGCCGCTTATTTTCATTTTTCATTTTCCATTTTTTTTTTTTTTTGATTTCCTTCTTTTTACTCCTGCGCCAATAAAAAAATAAAGTTTGAACTGACTTTTCATTTATTTAATTTTATGCGCTTTTTAATTTATCATGAATAAAAAAAAAACATCATGGAGAACAACAACAGGCAATATTAATGAAGCATCCTTCTTTTCCTGCCTGGCCAACATATCCGATTTATAGTTTCGAAAATAAATAAGAAGAAAAATGGACAGAAAAAAGTAATTTTCGATCAACTTCGAAGTCTTGATAGCCTGCACATAGCACTGCAAAGAGTATCAATTAATCTATTCATTTCGAAACCAACTTGAAGTTTTTGTAGCCTTAATAAAAACAACTGAACTATTAACGACATCTTTCTTCTTATCGATACTGAGTTTGTTTTTCTCTAAAATCGAAATTAAATCTCCAAAATACTTGAAGGCCTTTCAGTTTTTCTCGTACTTAACATCGTTAGGTGATTATGAATTGTGGAAGGGAAGTGCATTGAGTGCACTTTTAATTCTAACTGAACCGCCTACTTTGTAGATAACTCCATAAACCTATCTACGTAGGTAATCCAAAAGCAGAGTTAGTTCGATGCTATAAACTTCTGCTTTATAAACGCTTCATTGATCAGAGAGCCAGAAAAATGTTTCTATCCCCTGATGAGGAGATTGCTTCTTTAACTCAATCACCCAGTTTTGAGCCATCAGTTTATATTGATGTAATTTTGTTTATGTTGAATCAGACTCAGCACACATTTCTTAGCTAAAGTAGTGGCAAAAATACAATATCCCGATGGTACAGCAGGGTCCGCGTGGATCAAATGGAATTAAATGGCATAGAACGTTGAGCTTCACTTAATTAGATTTCTGTACTTCTTTGTACCTTATACCTTAAGTGTAGATGACTTATCTAGTGCCTACCAGCATACACATACTCAGTAGAACGAAATCGATCTGATGACAGCTGCATATCGTCAGTGAACAATAACTCTTAAAGAGTTGAAAGACTAAATGCAAGTAGGAAGATATCAACCTGCCAGAGCATTGATGACAAATTCAGAAGGAACATTCTTAAATACACCTTCTATCTATAACGAAAACAATGTTTCAAGGATGTCATTTGACTTCCAACAAGTTTTCAAAATTTTTCCAAACAAGATAATGGTGCACAGTTTCTGTAGATTTTACATGTTTCGATTTAGACAGGTTTGACTGATGTCTCCATTTTAGCCATTCCAGACTTTCTGATGACACTGATCATAAATTACCACAGGTATATATGTAGTCCTAAGGATTCTTTACTGATATCCGTTCAGACTCCGTACTATCGAGATTTGGTGTCTTGTACAGAAGAGTGTGTCCGCATAAAATTGCTTATATTTGTCGTCCATACAAGGAACTTTATCTTTTACTCCTCACGTCAATTTACAAAATTGCTGCATTTGGGCTGATAAGCAACCCGAACAGGTTCTCGAACAACCGTTACATCCAGAAAAATTCACCGTTTGGTGTGGTTTATGGACTGGTGGAATCATCGGTCCGTATTTCTTTAAAAATGATACCGGATAGAACATAACGGTCAATGACGAGTGCTACCGTATAATGATAACGTACTTTTTGTTGCCTGAAATCCAAGCCCATGATTTCAGCAATACGGTGCTACAGCACACACAGCGCGCTAAACAGTAGCTTTATTGAGAAATCATTTTGATGAGCATCTAATATCGCGTTTCGGAGCTGTCAACTGGCCGGCTAGATCGTGTGGTATCACACCTCTGGATTTCGATAAGCCAGCTAGGATTCAAGACTTGGAAGTCAACATTACTCGCGTAATTTGCGAGATACCGGTAGCAATGCTGGAAAAAGTGATCGAGAATTGGAATCAGAAAGGACCACCTACAGCGCACTCTCGGCCAATATTTGAATGAAATTACCTTTAAAAAGCAAATTTCAGAGATGGTTCTTTCGGGTCAATAATGAAGTTCCCGAAAGCCAATTAAATTTTAAGTTTTATATATTAAACTTAAAAAAAAGCTTTTAATCAATCAGCCGTTATTAACACCCGTTATTAACACAAGCAACGCGAGCAGTTAGCGCCTTTGCGCCTTTGCGCGTTTGCTTGTGATGACGACGCGATTCGATAACGGTTCAAAGATAACTCTGATTTTATACTTCTACTTCTGATAAGCGATCTGAGTTAAATTCTACAATTCTACATTGGATGATAAACGAGATTAACCGCCAGCACCGAGTGCAACTTTAGTTCGATTAACG
>JAWNNQ010000555.1:0-68348 GCA_035044765.1 Leucophenga montana
TTCCATGCCAGCCAGTACAAGCCAATGCTAATTGGTAATTATGCGTGTTGCAATTATTTATATTTTACTTTAGTTCACTCTTGCAGTGAGGTTAAGAGCCGGGTTCTAATTCAACCATTAACTGATATGCCGAAATCGTCTGTATCAGTTGAAATTCCCACGAGAAAAGAAAGTTAAAAGATGGATCGTCGCTTAGCATGCCATTTTTTCCAGCTGTAAAATTGAAAAATCATGGTTGCATTTTGCTTACAAAAACACAGTGTTGGACAATACAATAAGCGAATTTTCTTACAGAGTTACATAAACCCGATTTTATAAACGATATTTAAAAATAAAAATTAACTCCTATAAAGAAAAAAAAAAAACAAATAAAAAATAATAAGAAACATTAAAAAAATTGTTTGCACATGAAATTATTAGAAAGAATTAAATTAAAATGTAAAGAAATTTATAATATAGCGGGGGTTGAACCCAGGTCGTTAGGCAATACGCTGGACAGTTGAGCTATCGAGTTCTCAAATGTTTACTGATACACAAATATACAATTTATACAGTATCAAAATTATTAAAGTGATTCACCATTTTTATGTATTTTAAATCATATAAAAAAACCTCTTGACGGGGTAAAAATCAAGTGACGAAATCCCACTTGCAAATCACAAAACTACTGATATAAATTTTGTGACGATATACTTATATTTTTCATTTCTATGGTTGGAATCGATTGAAATATGTAATTAAGCGTTCGTCATGTATCATCGATCTTGTATTTCAGATTACACCAGAAGTATTGGTTTGCAATAGCGGAACTAATACTCTATAAAACAAAGGGCATTGCAAACTTTGTTTACTTGAAAATGACATAAAGGGTAGAAAAACCTGTCTCTTTTATTAAAAATAAATGACGCAAAATACCTTTGTGAACTCGACGAAAAAAATACTGCAAAAAATGCAAAAACGCAATGAGATAAATAGAAATATGGACGATGAAAATTGCACGGTTGGATTAGAAACGAAAAATTAAATCTAAAATAAATCAAATCAAATTAAAAACAAAAATTAAAACATTTGAAAATATTATCTTGACGCTCACTTTAGGCAAAATACGTAAAAACTATTTGCGAATTATAAATGTGGCGAATTTTAAATATGCAGCACATAATAACGAATTAAAACATATGATATATAGATATATAGATATATAGATATATAGATATATAGATATATAGATATATATATATATATATATATATATATATATATATATATATATATATATATATATATATATATATATATATATATATATATATATATATATATATATATATATATATATATATATCTATAGATCTATAGATCTATAGATCTATAGATCTATAGATCTATAGATCTATAGATCTATAGATCTATAGATCTATATATCTATATATCTATATATCTATATATCTATATATCTATATATCTATATATCTATATATCTATATATCTATATATCTATATATCTATATATCTATATATCTATATATCTATATATCTATATATCTATATATCTATATATCTATATATCTATATATCTATATATCTATATATCTATATATCTATATATCTATATACTGACATATACACACCCACACATCACACACACACTACACACCTACACACCGACACACCCACACACCGCACACACCCACACACCCACACACACACACACACACCACACACCCACACACCCACACACCCACACACCCACACACCCACACACCCACACACCCACACACCCACACACCCACACACCCACACACCCACACACCCACACACCCACACACCCACACACCCACACACCCACACACCCACACACCCACACACACCGACACACCCACACACCCACACACCCACACACCCACACACGACACACACACCCACACACCCACACACCCACACACCCACACACCCACACACCCACACACCTACACACCCACACACCCACACACCCACACACCCACACACCCACACACCCACACACCCACACACCCATACACACCACACACACCCACACACCCACACACCCACACACCCACACACCCACACACCCACACACCCACACACCCACACACCCACACACCCACACACCCACACACACACACACACACACACACACCCACACACCCACACACCCACACACCCACACACCCACACACCCACACACCCACACACCCACACACACCACACACCCACACACCCACACACCCACACACCCACACACCCACACACCCACACACACCACACACCCACACACCCACACACCCACACACACCGACACACCCACACACCCACACACCCACACACCCACACACCCACACACCACACACACACACACACACCCACACACCCACACACCCACACACCCACACACCCACACACCCACACACTCCACACACCCACACATCTACATATCTACATACCCATACATCTACACATCTATACACCCACACACCTATATATCTATATATCTATATATCTATATATCTATATATCTATATATCTATATATCTATATATCTATATATCTATATATCTATATATCTATATATCTATATATCTATATATCTATATATCTATATATCTATATATCTATATATCTATATATCTATATATCTATATATCTATATATCTATATATCTATATATCTATATATCTATATATCTATATATCTATATATCTATATATCTATATATCTATATATCTATATATCTATATATCTATATATCTATATATCTATATATCTATATATCTATATATCTATATATCTATATATCTATATATCTATATATCTATATATCTATATATCTATATATCTATATATCTATATATCTATATATCTATATATCTATATATCTATATATCTATATATCTATATATCTATATATCTATATATCTATATATGTATATATATATATATATATATATATATATATATATATATATATATATATATATATATATATATATATATATATATATATATATATATATATATATATATATATATATATATATATATATATATATATATATATATATATATATATATATATATATATATATATATATATATCTATATATCTAAATATATTAATCATTTCATATGTTTTAATTCGTTATTATGTGCTGCATATTTAAAATTCGCCACATTTATAATTCGCAAATAGTTTTTACGTATTTTGCCTAAAGTGAGCGTCAAGATAATATTTTCAAATGTTTTAATTTTTGTTTTTAATTTGATTTGATTTATTTTAGATTTAATTTTTCGTTTCTAATCCAACCGTGCAATTTTCATCGTCCATATTTCTATTTATCTCATTGCGTTTTTGCATTTTTTGCAGTATTTTTTTCGTCGAGTTCACAAAGGTATTTTGCGTCATTTATTTTTAATAAAAGAGACAGGTTTTTCTACCCTTTATGTCATTTTCAAGTAAACAAAGTTTGCAATGCCCTTTGTTTTATAGAGTATTAGTTCCGCTATTGCAAACCAATACTTCTGGTGTAATCTGAAATACAAGATCGATGATACATGACGAACGCTTAATTACATATTTCAATCGATTCCAACCATAGAAATGAAAAATATAAGTATATCGTCACAAAATTTATATCAGTAGTTTTGTGATTTGCAAGTGGGATTTCGTCACTTGATTTTTACCCCGTCAAGAGGTTTTTTTATATGATTTAAAATACATAAAAATGGTGAATCACTTTAATAATTTTGATACTGTATAAATTGTATATTTGTGTATCAGTAAACATTTGAGAACTCGATAGCTCAACTGTGCAGCGTATTGCCTAACGACCTGGGTTCAACCCCCGCTATATTATAAATTTCTTTACATTTTAATTTAATTCTTTCTAATAATTTCATGTGCAAACAATTTTTTTAATGTTTCTTATTATTTTTTATTTGTTTTTTTTTTTTCTTTATAGGAGTTAATTTTTATTTTTAAATATCGTTTATAAAATCGGGTTTATGTAACTCTGTAAGAAAATTCGCTTATTGTATTGTCCAACACTGTGTTTTTGTAAGCAAAATGCAACCATGATTTTTCAATTTTACAGCTGGAAAAAATGGCATGCTAAGCGACGATCCATCTTTTAACTTTCTTTTCTCGTGGGAATTTCAACTGATACAGACGATTTCGGCATATCAGTTAATGGTTGAATTAGAACCCGGCTCTTAACCTCACTGCAAGAGTGAACTAAAGTAAAATATAAATAATTGCAACACGCATAATTACCAATTAGCATTGGCTTGTACTGGCTGGCATGGAAGTATATATATACATATATATACCACTTTTTGGGGTAGCCACCCACCGCTGTATCGAGAAGAGGGTTGAAGAATTCAACTTCTGTTTTCTCTGGACAAACGATTGGCTCTTCTTGGACACTTTCATTAAGTTGGCGCTTCACACGTCTTACTCTTTATATTGGTTTGAATTCCTGCTTTATTTGTAGTTCATCTGCCAAATCTTTTGCGGCGGCAATAGCATTTTCAAATCCACAAGTTCTGTATTCGTTCAAGAAGGTGCAATAAATTTTAACCAAAATGAACCACACTGGAAATGTTGAAAATGTCAATCTCTTTTCTTTGTAACGATTTACTAACAATATTAATTTGAAATAGAACGTCATACCATACAACTAGAGACACAAGAAATCCAAAGTCTTTTAATTGGTCTGCTAGTATAACTGATTCATGTACAATATCTCCGCCACATCCTTCAGTTTCGGACAAAGTAATCAAAGCATCATGAATTTCACCAACTTGATACCTTTGCTTTGACACTATTTATTTTAGCCTCCCAGCGTGTGTCACTTAGCTTTTTTAAGGAGAATATTTGTACGTGGTCTGTTAAAATTTTCCAACGATTAACAGAAGCAGAAAAGAGTAGGAATAATCTTTGCAGAATCCCAAACAATGTAACAGATTTAACTGAAGATTGTGCAGCATCGCACAGCATTAGATTTAAGTTGTGGCTACCACAAGATACAAATGAAGCTAACGGATTTATATCCAATATTCTTTTTTGTACACCTGACTTCTTTCTTTTCATGTTAGCACCATTATCATACGCTTGTCCTCTGCACGAACTAAGCTTGAGCCTGTATTTATTCAACATGTCAATTATTACTTTACTAAGGCCAGATCCAGTGGAATCATTAATAGAAAGAAAGCCAATAAAATGTTCCTTAATTTCTAATATGTCACTAGACAAATCCACAAATCGAATGGTAAGGAATAATTGTTCCTTTCGTGAAATGTCGGGAGTGCAATCTGCTATTATTGCATAATAATTAGCTTTTAACGATCTAGTTATAATCGCTTCATTAACTTTTTGAGCCATCAAATCTATTATTTTAATTCCACAATAGTGATCCGAAATTTCTCCTTTTGTTGCAAGTGTTAAATGGTTTTGCATTACAGGATCAAACTTTTCCATTAACTCTAACGAGCCTAAGAACTTGCCATTATTTGGAGTATATAATTTATCAGAGTGTCCTCTGAAAGCCATATTATTCTTCGCAAGGTATAGAGTAATGCTCACTAATAGAAAATGAACATTTTGCCAACGCTTACTCTCTTCTTCAATCATTCTTTGTTCTTGTTTATCAATAGTCCGTCCTGAATTCATTCTTATTTCAGTTTCCATCCACTGCTTATAACATATCATATGAGAGGTACTATTTTCATGAATCTTTAAAGTTTCTGTTAAATGTCTCCATTTAGTATATCCCTCTGAAACAAGTTTCGAATTTGATTTCTGTTCAAATAGTCGGCAAGAAAAGCAAAATACGCAGTATTTTGAAAGGGAGTAAGCTAACCATCGACGGCAGAACGTTTCACCGTTGGAAAGTTAAAAGTTGAACATAAAAAGAGTTTGAAAAATCTCGTGCGTTTTCATCTTCCGGATACATATAAAGCATAACTTGATTTGGACCATTTTTGATCAAATGGTCAATAATGTTGCTATTTTCAACAACAGGCCAAGAACCACAATCGGATAAATTTAACATTTCACCAATATCACTTTCTTTAGACTTTTGATCTTACTCTAATTGTACAAAGTCAATTTGATTAGACGTTATTTTCACCACGTCTGTGGCTTCAGTGGTAGAACACATATTTATCCATGCACATTAATTTCTTATTACGTTCAAACTGTTGCTCTTTCTATGCTTTTCATTTTCTAAACTCGCTACCAGATGGTTTATTTTTTAAATTTTTCTCAGCCATTATTGTTATGAAGCCAACTCGTATAAAGTGGAGTGCGTGCTGGCATTTGTAGATGATGTTGAATGGACTTGTTGTTCGAAGTATGAGTTTTCTAACCAAAGATTTACCACATTGATCAGTTCCCGTCGCACCCGTTGTCTATTCAACTATTGAAAATTATTAGTTACAATACAGAAATTTATATATTTACGCATCGGCTCTCTTACCAGTTTGCACTATTCTTTACACCATGTTTTTATTATACCATCACACATAGTGTGAAATGGTATTATCAGTTTGTCTGAAAGTTTGTAACGCATTATAGGAGCCATCGTAGACCCCATAAACTATATATATTCTTGATCAGCTCGACGAGACGAATCGATCTAGCCATGTCCGTCTGTCTGTCTGTCTGTTGTTGCGCATTTTTTAGGACCAATTTCTATGCTATCCAGTCGAAATTTTGCACATATACTTATTTTTATTGTAGTTTAATAGAGTATCAAGATTGACCTGTCACGTCCACTAATTGGGGTAGCTCCCATACAAACCTACTGCCCACTTTTGATTTTTTGAAACTTCTTTATTAAAGTCTACATTAGGTTGAAATGCGATATAGTGCCTTTTAAGAGACATCCGCTTAATATACATAGACAATTGGGCGTGGCCCGCCCACTATTTGGGGTAGCTCCATACAAACCCAACGTGTAATTTTGTGTTTTTTATGAAAAAATCCTTCATTTAGATCAATATTAGCTTGCCATTTGATTTTGTGGATTTTAATGGACAACCGCTTCATATACATACACAAAGGGGCGTGTCCCGCCCACTTATTAATGAAGTCCCATATAAACCCACAGTTCACATTTATGCATTTGTATGGAAAACGTCAATATCAACTTGAAATTCGATATGGCGGCATCTTACACATCTACTACATCACTTCATACGCATCTACTAGTGAGCGTGTGCCACCCCCTATTTAAACCCCCACTTTTATGTATTACAATACTATTTAAAGTTTCGTGTGAATGGTATTAGAGCTTCGGTTCAACCGAAGTTAACGTTTTTTCTTGTTTTTCAATATCTTTGTTAAAATAATGTCACTAAATATCTCGCTATCTTGGCACACTTAAATATTATATTTAGCAATCCAAAACTTTTAACTGTTTTCAATTAAGTGATGTATACTATAAATAATTGTTTATACTTTTTATTTTTCATTCTTGCCGTTTTCTAGTACGTACTTTGAAGTGCTGAGCAGTGTTATGAAATCCCATAAAAAATAATCAATGTTGATCAAAATAGTTAGGTGCAAATAATCGTTATTTAAATTTAAATGCAAATACTTAATTGTAAATATACTATATATCTATAATATTTATACTATAAATACTTATATAAACTTGTTTATACAAATTGGAATTAAGCTGAAGCCAGTAAATGTATATATTATTTACTAATGCAGTGAAGGGCTCAGCGCCCGTTTAGTCCTGCGCCATCGTGCGCTGCACGACCTTGCCCAACACCCCCCGCCCCCCACAAAGACCGGCCCTGATAAAGAGACAAAGATAATGTAACGACGCAAAGTACGTTGCATCGTACTCTCCACTTAATTTCGTTTTAAGCTCATTTATCTTTCATGCTCTCTGTGCGCTCCTTATGATTTTCGTTAAGATAAGCCAATTATGTATTGAACTCAATTAGTTATAAGAAAGAAATGAAATAAATAGTATCAAATTGTAAGGCCGACTGATGCGTTCTGTCTTCGCCAGCGTTCTTGCTATAGAAGCGCTGCATTTTTTGGACGGTGGTTGAATCACCGCAATTTGGATACAACGTTTGGCGCCCGAGCAGGGACTTAATACAGTCATATTTGGTGGTCATAGGGTGAGTCTTGTACTGCATTTGAAATCCAGTAGTTTTGGTGCTGAAGTGGCAAGCGGCTATTTATTTTCGCAAATCAGTATATAAAAAGAATTGCTGTATGCATATACATTTATAAGTATATACATACATATATACAGTGCGAAAAACATTAAAGTAAATAAAATATTCGAGCTCTTGGACAGACGTTTACCGTTTGCAGTTTCATGCAAAAAACAGTAAAGTATAATTGGAGCTAGCTAGCTATTGAAGAGAAGTTTACCGCTTTATTTGAATTTTTATTTTTCCTGCATATTATTTGAGCATTTAAAGCCAGTGTTGTTGCTCTTTCAGTAGCTGTCAACTAAGCGGGAACACAGTGGGCATAGAGTACTGAAAATAGCATTAAAAGTTAAAAAAAAAACAATGTGTACAATGACGTCGAAGAAAGGCTGTAAAAAGGAAGATTTACATCCAGCGCGTGATGGATTGATTAATTCACTCGATCGGAATAAAAATTATATAACAAAAAATAGTGCGTCCATGACTGTAGCAGAACTAGAGGCACGGTTGCGTTTGGTGGAATCGAGTTTTGCACAATTGTGTAGTGTCCAGGCAGAAATTGAGAATGAAAGTGGTGAGGAAAGTGACAGCAATGTGCGTCAAGTATATGAGGATTTGTATTGCGAAGTCAAATCAAAGCTTTTAAAGCTTTGCTTGTCGAAAATTGGTCCGCGTAAATCAGGTTCGTTAGAATCATTTCTTCATAATACATCATTCAATCAAACTCAGTTTAATTCATCACAGCTGGCTAGGCGTGCTAATTTGTCTAAACTCAAAATTCCCTATTTTTCAGGAAAATTTACGGAATGGTCTAATTGGTATAGTATGTTTACTACTCTAATAGATTCTGATAGTGATTTAGATGAGTTATCGAAGTTTGTGCATTTACGATCGTGCTTATGTGCTACACCGTTAAACGCAATTGAGCCATTGGAGCTTTCGGCAGCAAATTATAAGAAGGCCTTGAACATCTCAAGGAGAGGTTTGACAATAAATCGCTAATTTTTCAGGCTCATATAAAATAAATTTTATATATAATACTCTCGCAGATTCCGAAGCTCTAAGAAAGTGGATTCAGTCACGTCGCACTTAACTGCACTGCGCTCATTGGGTTCGGCTGAAGAAATTAATTAAATGCAGTAGTGGTACACATAGTTTGTGGCAGACTGGATAGTGATACTATAGAGCGTTGGAAGAATGATTATGACACTAAAAAGTTGCTTGATTGGAAGCAACTTTCAAAGTTTATAGTTAATCGCTGCAATAATTTAGCTAGTCGTGAGTTAAGACGCTTCTGCCAAATCTTTAAAATCAAGAATAAGGAGGTGCTGAGTACTTCAGTAAATAGTGTTTGTAATCGAACTTGTTACTGTTGCGCAGGACCTCATAAGCTTTTCGAGTGCCCAGAATTTCTTAAATTGAATGCGGTACAACGATATCACGAGGTAAAACGTTTAGCCTTGTGCATCAACTGTTTTAGGAATGTAATGTTTCCAGTTTCCAGCTTCATCACAAACTTTTGCCAGTTAAAGAAGTTGAATCAGTGGTACCTGTAGAAAGTAGCGTTTCATATAATTCGTTGTTACCAAGTAGCTGTGCAAGTTATTTGGCAACTGCTGTAATATTGGTAAAATATAACAACAATAAATATGTGAATTGTAGATGTGTGCTAGATGCATCCAAGTTGGGCTTGGCCACTCCAGATTCGGACTTGAAAGTTACTGTCTTTGGTGGCGCTAAAGCAGGGGTACTGGGCCCCATGTGAACATTTTACTAAAGTCGAGTCTATCTTCGTTTTCCGCCGCTGCGCAATTCTATCCCAAAATATTGGGAGCTTCCTAGAGGGACACAATTGGCAGATCCGTCCTTCAATAGCAACGACCAAATCGATATGTTGCTAGGTGTTGACTTGTTCTCCAAGTTGCTATCAGTTGGTCAACTTAGACTTAGCACCCCATTTACCAATGTTGCAAAAATCGTTACTTGGATGGCTTGTTGTAGGGGAGTGTTCCCCTCAAAGGGTATACACGCTTTCTATGACAATACATGCAGCCGAGACAGAAAAGGATCAACTTCAATCGCTGGTTGAGAAATTTTGGAAAATAGAAGACATTACATTACCAGAAAAGCAGTACACCCCAGAAGAGAGGTTATGCGAACACAACTTTTTAGATAATGTTAAACGAACACTGTCGTGTCGTTTTTTAGTTGCTTTACCCTTCAAGACGAATAACAATGACATAGGAGCGTTCCCCACACTTCGGGGGTTTATGGGAGAGCGCCGTCAAGGTTGCCAAGCGGCTTTTAGTTCATCAAATCAACGGATAGTCGTTAAACTAAAAGTCAGTGGTGTTTAGGGCGCGTTGTACAAACCCACGCTGGCGGCGACGGGTTTGTCAGAGTAGTAACGCTTAAAGCAAAGACTGGACTGCTAAAGTGAAATGTCACTCGAATTTGCCCGCTTCCGCTGGAGAACTGGTCTACCTAGTTTGTTTGGAAGAAGCTTCCAAGGCTGGGAGAATGTTGGAGCCGAATTGATTATATTAATTAATATGCCAAAGTAAACTGTAAAGTAGAAGCGAATTAATGTCTCTCAAGTTTAATAAGCGCAGAGTGTTTAAGTAAACTATAAAGAGACAAAGATAATGTAAAGACGCAAAGTACGTTGCATCGTACTCACCACTTAACTTCTTTTTAAGCTCATTTAAGCTCAGAAAGAAATTAAATAAATAGTATTTAAGGTGTTGTTAGGCCGACTGACGCATTCTGTCTTCGTCGGCGTTCTTGCTATAGAGGCGCAGCATTTTTTGGACGACGGTTGAATCACCGCAATTTGGATACAACAGTGCTTTTGTACAATGTTCAAGTGCCAGGATACACATTCCATGCCACTAACCACCCAGATGGCAATGCATATAGCGGAGCTGTCATTTTCAAACATCATCGTTTCAAACATCATCCCCTACACAAGCGTTTCCAATTAATTATCTCCTAGCAACTTCACTAAGTGTGCAATCAAAACATGACCATCTCACATTACCAACAACATTTAACTAGGAATTCTGCACTTTAGTCCGAATTGACCAACCATACCTTTCGGATTATGTATCTCTTATACAAGAAATATATAAAAGACATTTTTTCATTAATATAATTCGAAAAATAGTCTAAGCTAGTTCAGAAATTTGACTTTCGATAAAATTCTAATAATTTTGTAAGTAGCTAATTGTATCAGTTCTGTGAAACGCACCGACCAATATTTACTAAGCAAAGTACCTAATTTGCAAAAGGTGATTCACTCATGCTCTCCTTTAGAGTAACATTGCTGATGAGTTATATGAGCATGTTTACACCGAAGCTGAATTTTTGTTTTATTTCTAAGAATAACATTCTTGGTTTAAATTTCCACATTTGAATCTTACCGAATATACTCGTATTTAATTGATTTAAGTATTATTATTATTATTATTTCAAGTGACACAAATACTGTACATAATTCCAAAAGTTCTCGAAACTGAGAAATTTCTATTAAATTGTATGCACTTTATACAAATAAATTTTAAAATGAATTCTTAAATTACGTATTACAAAAGTTTAATTTATGAGCAAAATTTTCAATGAGCAAGGGTAGCGTTCTCAACTTAACTCAAGACATAGCATAAGCACTCGAAGACAAGATTAGCTGTCCAATCCGATTCTATTCTATTATATGCTTTACGAGCATTCGCACCGTCTAGTATATTTTGGGCAGACAAAAACGAATGAATGAATGTACTAGGGAATGTATATCTAGATACATTTGTATTGTGGCAGTGGCAGCGACTTATACGAGAATCTTTAAGTAGCTGAAGGCAAACACGATTATACTTGTAGTTGTCCTTGTTCTTTCACACACTGCCTTTTTATTGTTGAAGTAGTTGTGGTTGTTGCAGATACGCGTATAAATCGATTTGACAAAAATATCTACACACAATATAAAAATTAACTTTGGTAGAACCGAAATATTTATACCCTTCATACGAATTCTTGTTTTATTTTTATGTTTGTAAAGAGTATATGCTATATGGACAATGCAGATGACTGATTGCATACGCGGCGCACTAAAAAAGTTTCCCCAAAAACTAAGAAACAATTAGAAGTTTTGGCTGAAAATGCTATTGCTTTTCGAAATATACTACACGAACTATAATACACTTCGGCATGCGCACAAGCCAATCCAAAAAAAATGTTTCCCACTCTGAAGATAGTATCTCCAAAACTGTACTACTCTTGGGAACACGATAGCTTCGGCTGAACCAAAGCTCTAAAACCATTCACACGGTATTTTTAAACATAAGAACAACATCGAAACATCGAATGTGGTGTATTTGTATTGAGACTACCCCTAAAAGAGGGCGGGATGCGCCAATTTGTATATGTAAGTGAAGCAGTCGTGGCAGCATAAGAAACCTCCACATCGAATGTCAAACTGATATTGACTTAATTAAAGAAGTTTTTAATGGCAAAGCACAAAATGGGCCATGGGGTTGTATTGGGGTTACCACAAAAAATGGGCGGGACACGTCTTTATGTATGTTAAGCGGCTTTCTCTAAATAGCAGCCACGTCGAATTTCAAGCTATTATTGACTTTAATAAAGAAATTTTTCATAGAAAAACAAAAAAGTGGTCGGTGGGTTTGTATGTGGGGCCACCCCAAAAAAATGGGCATGGCGGGTCAATATTGATACTCAATTTTAACCCTCCGTTTAGCGCATGTTGTTCGGCTAAAAATTCCTTAAATTATAATGTTTTTTTGTTTAATATTTTATGTATTTGATATTTATTTGTTAACTTAATTGTGTTTGCACATTTTTGACTCATAGATAAAAATTTAAGAATCAAAAAATTTGTAGTGCACTTTTGAATGTTGTTGGCAGGCCGGGTTCATTTACGGACTCATTTGTAACAAAAGAAACGAGTTTTTCTGCACTTTTTGTCATCTTCAAGTAAACAAAGTTTACAATCTCATTTGTTTTGTAGAGTATTAGCGCTCCGCTATTGCAGAAGACCAATACTTCTGGTGTAATCTGATATACAAGATCGATGACTTGTACCTACTTTGCAAACAATAAATTTAGAATGGTGAATACTAAGGTTTATCTGTAAAATCTGAAAAATGCATCAATAGCCAAACGAGTTTTGAATTGTTTCATGCCTACGAATGCTAGTCCAATATTTGCCAAACGATTACAACCTTCCAAAGTTGAGAAAAAATTGTCTGCCACAACTCTTCTTCCGCTTCAGATATCATTACAATGTATTGTGAATAATAATTTAGTTAAGTGTTAAGAGTATAGGCTAATTACTGAAACTTTTCTAAGTACTTAGATATTAACACAGACGAATGACGTATGATAATTTTAATAATTGTTATTTTTGGGGAGAAAATAATTCAAAAACGGTTTAAATAAACGATTTAAATAATGTTGCTAGGTTAATAGTGCAATAGGTTCTATATAAAAAACTAATTTAAAATATCTTATTTACCTGAGCACTAATTAAATTTATTCTTTTTAGTTACACATGTCAGTTAAAATATGTTTAGGTGTCTGTAAGAAGTATTGTGTTCACATGGGGAAATAAATCTATACTAATACTATAAAGAGGTAAAGTTTGTGAGTTTGTAGGTTTGTAGGTTTGTGGAGTTTGTAGGTTTGTAGGGGGTAATCTCTGGATCTACTGAACCGATCTACTGAAATTCTTCCACCAATAGAAAGCCACGTTATTTGTGAATAACATTGGCTATAATATATGACGATATATACATAAATGTAATGAATAAATGTAAATATAAATGAAGTCTAAAATAGTGAGCGACATGGCGATAATTAAAACATGATGTAAAGCTGAGAGCCACATATTATAGATCCATGTGTAACATGTGTGTGTGATTAAAGAGAAAGAACGAAAGCAAGAGATAAATTAAAATATCAAATATGAGAGAAAATTTTATTAATGTTCGGCCAACGCGATGGCGTCGCATCGGTCGGTTCTTGAAATTTTCGAAACGTAATACGCACACTATCGACATTGTTTTAATAAAAAGTTCTTATTAAAACTACTTTTTTTCTTTATAGTTTTCATAATAAGTCCTTTTCAGAACTTCTTTTCATTTTATTGTTTCCTTAAAAAGTTCTTTTTATAACTACTTTCTGTCTTATTGTTTCCATAAAAGGTTCTGAATATATAACGTCAGTATACCAAAAAGAAAATCACACCTATCTACACATACATCCCAGACAAGAGCGGCTATAGTACGCCGAATGGGAGAGACTTCCTCTGAGCATGCACAGCGCCTTGCGAATGAAAGAGAATACAGTTCGCAAGCGAGTGCTAGAGAGTCTAGCACCGAAAGGTCTCAGCGACTGGCTAACCATAGACAGAATACAGAATTACGTGATAGGGAGTCTAGCAACGAACATTCGCAGCGGCTTGACAGCCAAAGAGCAATTACCTCAGCAAGACGTGCTAGGGAGACTAGCACCGCAAGGCTGCTTATAAAAGAGTTGTGGGAGAATATAATCGTGGCGGCCATTCTCGCAGGACCAGCAGTGGAACAACTAGCTTATGCTCCGCGCATACCCATAATTCTGACGGATTTATCCATACCATTTAAAAGGCTGCAGTATCCCGTCAATATCTCATTTGCCCTCACTATTAATAAGTCCCAGGATCAAACATTCTCTCTGGTGGGCATTGACCTGAGAAAGCAGTGTTTTTCCCATGGGCAGTTATATGTTGGCTTTGGAACTCCTGAACGACAATATATTTTGGTACGAAATAATAGTATTACATCTAATATACATCTAATATAATATACAGAGAAGTTTTGAACAATTAAAATAAACATAATTTATTCAATCATTTGAAACCCGATAATATAGCCAAACTGGATGGAGTTGCAGGGGCAAGGAGTTGGGGAATGAGTGGTTGGGTAAGGGCCATGGGGAAGGTGGGACAGGGAACGGATTGGCAGGGAAAGTAATGGCAGTGGGAAGGAGATGCAGGTGGAACGGCAGAAACGTCAACATGGTTTAGTTGTTGGAAAGCTAAGGATCATTTCCGAAGTAAAAGTTAATTGACGTGATGGGTCAGAATTGACCCATCACGTCAAGATTTTGAGATATTTGAGGTTATGTACCCGAAAAACGTCGTTTTTTCTTACTTTTGAGGTTATGTACAGGGTGCAAAAAATTTTTGTGGTCTGTCCATCCAAATACATTATTTAGTACCACACTTACCCTTTATTTTAAAAGTTCAAGAAATCAAATACGATTGTTTTTTCGCAGTTATGTCTATTCTAAATTCGACGTCATTAGTATTTGCATTAAGACTTTGAGACAAAAATTATTTCGTAACTTTCAATGGCTTAATGCAAGTGCTAATGACGTCGAAATTCGAATAGCCAAATAGGCGATAAGTAGACGATACCTTAGACCAATTTTATATGCTATGTTGTAATTTTTCTTTTCATATTATTTTATGAAAATTAGGGAAGAAAATATTTTGAACTGAACAAGAAACTATTGGGCCCGTGGCTCATACGTGGATATACAAGACTCGACACCTGTCACGATATGATTTAACTCTCTGGACGTAGCCTTCTTGTATTTTTTCAACATTTGTCTGCACTAATTCTCTTGAGCCTTTTTTTGCTCATCGTCTAAATCATGTGGAATCCAACGCGCACATAGCTCTCTCTAAATGTTGGACGACGTTCTCTAGATTCGTCTTTAAGCGAACGGTGACCACGTTTGAGTTCAGCAGGACGCTTCATCGCCAAAAGTCGAAGTAAGTTGATCGATACACTCTTTTTGAAAAAATCCACGTCGAAAGTCGTAGTAAATGGTTACACAATAAATTTTCAAGAGTTAATTGCAATTTTTGGCAAGTCACTATAAAGAACACAAATAGTTATCGTATGCCAAAATATACTGAGTACGTTTTTGCTAACAAATGCTAAACTTTACAATGGAAATTTGAGTTGGTAAATATATTGTACAATTTTTTATATTAATAATTATATTAGTTCGAGAATAAATAAGTTATTCAAACCAAATAAAGATCCTAAGGTAGTAACTATATAGCTTTGATTTTAAACAACAACAAAATTCTCCAGAGGGTATAACATATGCGTTACAAACTTTCCGGCAAACTGATAAGCCGTTTCACTCTTTGTGTGAATAGTATATCAACCGAAAATGAAGCGAAAAAAATATGTAAAAGGTTCAACAAGCAAAGAAAAACCAATTGCAAAGAGAAGCAAAATACATATAGCTACAACAAATCGAAATGGTTTGCCACGTTGCAAATAGCGTCAGCAACATTTGCCAGAAGTGGGCCGAGAAACATTCGCATGGCGGAAGGCAAGCAAGCAGCTGGATATGCGCTAACGTGGGATGAGATGCTGTGCCGCAAACTGATTTTCAGTGTTAAACGGAAACGGAGCAACGAAAAAGCTTTTACTTTTATACCACTCACACATAGTGTGAAATGGTACTATCAGCTTATATGAAAGTTTGCAACGGATTATAAGACGCTACATAGATCCCATAAAGTGTATATGTACATATATATTCTTGATCAGCTCGACAAGGTAAATTGATGTAGCTATGTTATTGCGCGTCACCTAGACTTATTTTATTTGCAGTCAAATAGAGGGGCCATATTGACATACCACGCCCACTTTTTGAGGTAGCCTCCATACCTTACCCTTAAAAACTGCCTTTATCATAGCTACACTCGTAACATAATTGTACAGCTTAAGCAAATGTCCATGGCTGAGAATTCTTTGTCCGGTGAATTTATGGTCGCTGAATCCAAAAATACGGAAATACATTTTTTTGTAGTGCGGTTTCCGCGGTATCACCAATTCAAAAAATTTGCGCCAGTACATTGATTGATGCGAACATTTCAAGTATAATTGAAAAATGACGAAATTATGCCATGATGCGCAATTGTATTGAATTTTAATTAAAACCGAGCAGTTATGAAGAAAGCAACAACAGGGGGGAACCCTACCACTGAGCAGATTGGCTTCAATTTGTGCAAAACAAATTGGATACACACTCTAAATATTTATTATTTTAATAAGCCCTTATTTACCATACTCTGGAGTGTCACATAAATCACTTTCTTCACGAAATCTTCAAAAACTAAATTTTGTAATGGAATTTGAAGATTTTGAGGCGAAAAATATTTCCGTGATCACCCCCACGTACGGGTGTCATGTTCAAAGCATGGAAGTCAGTTTTAACCCGCTTATAACAATCAAATTGTTCAAAAAAAAAAAAAAATATTTATTCATCTCAATATCTATTTTTTCCCCTTCAGATATAATACACTTGTGCCAGCTCTTTTTCCAATCCTTGAAACACTTCAGATATGCGCTTTTTGGTTTGGCTTGAGCCTTGAAAGCCAAAACTTCCAGCGATGCTGTCTATTTCGCCTCAATCGTGACAAAACGCCGTCCTTTCATCGGTCTTTTCAGTTTTGGGAACAGGAAAAAGTCGCAAGGACGACAAGCAACAATGTGTGGCCAGGTGCATTATGGTGATGCAAAAGCCATGAATTGAAATCGGGAGGTTTTCTTCGTCTTGCTTCACGCAAACAGCGCATAACTTCTAGGTTATAATCCTTATTGACCGTACGACCTTCTGGTAAAAAACCACATAGCCATGTTTCGTCTCTAGATATGTATCTTTTGAGTAAGTCTGGATTTTCGTTGACGTCACTCAATAGCTCCTGAGCGATGCTCATGCTCATGCTCATGCGATTTCGATTTAGCAATTTCGGTACAAATTTCGCTGCTACTCGTTTTATGCCCAAAGCATTAAGAAAAATTTGCATGGCATGACCCAAATGATGTACAGACATCCTCAGCAGCTTCTCTAATAGTGAATCGACGATTCTCCATAACAAATTTCTTTACTGCATCAACGTTTTCATCGCCATTAATATTTTCTCGACCTTCTGTGATGAGCTTGTATAATAAACATTTTTTTTTTTCTCAAAATAGATTACCCAAATGCCACAGTTAACATTTTAAGTGCGTCGCAGCACCTAATTTTATTTTTCATACAAAATTTAATACAGATTGTATGATTCAATTTTTCGAAAGCAAAAAATCGACATAAAGAAATCGAATGTACTTAGTCGAAATTTGAACACTCTCCCCGTACGTGTTTATTCGATGATCTATACAGATAAATAAAATTGAGGTGTCTGTTTGTGTAATATTGAAATAACCGCTTTCTACTAAATGCATATGTATGTATACACTGTACATATACCAAAATAATGTTTTGTAAAATTTTTGTCTGTCTGTCTGTTTGTTCCGGCTAATCTCTGAAACGGCTGGACCGATTTTGACGGGCCTTTCAGTGGCAGATTGCTGATGTAATAAGGAGTAACTTACGCCACTTTTATTTTAGAAATTTTATTTATTTTTATTAATTTTCTATTAATTTCTAATTTTTATATATATGTACATATATATGTATGTACATATGTGTATATTCTACCATGCGCGTTTGCTACTGACTAAGCTGCATTCTCTCTCTCTCTCTCTCTCTCTCTCTCTCTTCTTTGGCGTTGCTGGCATCAAACACAATAACCACAAGTACAACAACAACAAGAACGTATATGACGAAAGAGTACAGCAACAACAACAACAACAACAAAAAGATCGTATATGACGATAGTGTGTGTGGACGTACGAATAGTGTGGACGTACCATAGCACAAAGAGGAGACAAAGGATAGGGAAACTATATAGAAACGCGTTTTATCTCTTTCTCTCGCAGCATGGCCGCTTATAACGTCGCGGGGACCATCTAGTTATACTATATATATGGTCAATTCTAAACAGCGGATGGTCAAATCTAATTGGGAACAAATTTTCATAAAGAATCATAGCAGGCATGTCAAACAATTATATCAAACCTGTATAATATAGGTACTAAAACGAAATAAATAACATTTTCAACAGTTTTATTATATTACTTTGGGCACTTTTACGAATGTTCTTAAACGAAGTAAAGAATTCTTGGTACAAGAACTCTTTTTTTAAAATCCGAAATTCTTAACTCTAGCCATCTTCAAGCTCTACTGAGCTTGATTAGAATAAATATTGAATTGATTTGAGTACAAAGGATCTCAAAAAAAAAAAAATGTTTCTTGTACTTACACGGGTTTATAGAAATGTTCTTTGCTGGAGGAAACTGGTATCCAACCATGACACACGCCAACGGCGTTCAGAAGTGACATCGTGTTAACTGCCTCGGCTAACGGGCATCCGACAGATGGAGTTGCCCAATCACAACCCATTGCTTTTTCTATTTACTACCGATGCGAAGAAATTAGAGCAGCTGAGAGAATACATTTTATTTTCTTTTCACGTTTTTCGCTCCTCTCAGAGTTTGATTTAAGCATTTTCTTCTTACATCAAATCAAAAAGGTCTTTTCTGACATTCTAAGTCTTTTGTACTTGACTTGAATACAGATTTGTTCTTAGAATTATATTTTTATATTTATTTTAAGAATTTTATACATACCTATTGTAAGTTTTTCTGCTCTTGATTTATATATCGATCCAGTTTTGTACTTTATTTAAGAAACTTGAGTACGAATCGTACTAAAAATTTTTAAGTATGTGGTATTATATTAAAAATTTTTATATGTAAGCATCCATTTAAAAATGCAAAAACCGAAAATAAGCACCATTGGTGCCAAAAAAAAACTGCAAGTGTGAAAAGTATTAAAGCTTCGATTCATCTGAACTTAACGGAACTTAACAGCGTAAAAAATATTTGTAGCAGATATTCTGTTAAGGTTGATTTTTGTATGTAACATAGCGATGGAAGCATCGAAGTCCCCATGAAGTATTGTATATACATATAGTCGTGATCAGCGCGGCAAGTCGAGTCGGTATAGCAATGTGCGTCCTTTTGTCCGTTCTGTCTAGAGAATAATTTGACAAACTTAACTCAGGGTGTGCTCTAGCTATCGCACTGCTAAAGAAGTAACTTGAAATTTCATAACTGGCTACCATTTTACCGCAGTGGAATAAAAACAAAGTCAGCTGTCAATTTTATAAATAAAAAGAACTATTGTTGCAGACTGGGTGTACAATTTAAAAAATCCACATTAAAAATTAGCTTTTGAATGCACCATCTAGTAAATCGATAGTTGAATTTGCCATTCTTAGCTAAATTGGCATATGCAGAGAATATTTTAGCATTTGAATACGATGTTGTCAAAAATACTGGATGGATCTAATATTACCACCGCTATATTTTGATCTAAATACTTATTTTGTACATGCCTACGTCTTGATCGAATAGGGGATGCCGCCATCACAATTTCTCTTAACATCAGTTTAGTACTTCATATGGCGTTGACACGGCCTTAGCTTAGGAAAGTAGGAGAAAGTGGGTCATGGTATCTTGATTCTATCTTTATTCAGCTCAGCGGGTATATTTGCAATTTGATCGTCAGTATATTCCAAATTCGTTCACAATATATATCCAGTCGCTGCATCTTGCTCCTAAACTCAACCAACACCTCAACAAACTCAATATCGCCATTGTTACTCTTAATTTTGAAATTTTAATTAGTCTTAGCTGTCGGTACAGCCATGTGGCCAATGTTGTGCCATGTCACACTGCCATATTGCCCTGGCATATTGCAATGGCTCCGGCGTCTTCTTGACTTAACAGTTGCTTGTACAAATTCATAGTCGTCATAAAACCAGCGCGTCTATCGAAATATTTAAGAAAACTGTGCCATACTTATTTTATATCGTCACGCGTAAGTGTTACGCCGATACTGAACAGCTGTCGATTCTTGAGCGCCTTCCATTTGGTCATCTCCGATTGCGATAGTAGTTCAAATCAATCAGTTGCGGATTATAGCACATCAGCAATTCTACTATCGGATATACAGTAATATATCCTTAAATTCGCGTCGTATGCTTGACATGAGAGAATTTTTGAAAGTTTGTAAAGATGTGATAACGACCCTAATGCCAACTTGCTCTAAACCTATGGTTTTCAGTGGTTGTATACATATGTATTTGCATGTGTGAACTATTTCCTTATGGCAAATTTTGGCATTTTTTTTTTCTTTCGAAATTGAGGTTCAATAAATAATCTATATTTTGCTAACATGAAAACCAAACTAATAAACGTGTGTGGAGAGGGTAGGTGTGTTGTGTACATGTATGTGGCTCTAAACGTGAATCGTGTATGTTTTCGTGCGTCTGAGCCTGACGCAGAATCAGTTAAAAATTTTTCTGAAAACAAGATAGAAAAGAGAAACGTTTAAATCGTTCAATCTAGTATTCTATGTCTCGAAAACTTCCAAAGGTTTCTATTTAAAACTAGAGAAAACATAGACTTCTCTAGAACCGAAGCTTTAATATACATTCTCTTTTCACACACATCTAAATATTTCATTTTATGTTTTTGGTGATGAGCTATTCATATTGGCTTCAATAAAAGAGTTTTCTGCACAAAACCTCAAAAGAAGTATGTTGGCTTGCATGTGGTTAACCCTAAATGTGTGCGGGTAACATCGATTAATATACACTAGTATGTAGGGTCAGCGGTCGACTCAATCGACTGCAACGTAGCAATAAATTTGTATATTTTTGTGTTTATGTATTTGTTGCTATTGCAACTTCCCCAATCACCAATCACAACAGCTACAAACAAAGAGGCGGTCACCAAAATAATACCAAAGCTCGTACATAGTATAATACGTTATCTCCTATCTCATTTGTGCTCGCGATTCTTATCAAGGTATAACTGCCATGGGTCTCCGCATGCTAAAGTTTAATATTAGAGTCCTTCATTATTTAATTCATTGAAACTGCTTTGTATTTTTATATTCATACATTGAAATTCAATCCATGAATGCAACACGTGCAGCACAGTCAACATTCATTTCATTCAATGCAGAATAAATTTAACTTCACTAACTTTCCAACTATCGGGAAAGCCGCTCCTGGGAGTACTTCTGTAATGCTACTATAGCTACATCGGACGTATCTGGACTCAAGAAACTCCTGTCAAAAACTGTCTCTTAAACTCGAAACAGAAACGGCCTTGCATATCCATGCAACTCAAATAGAAAGCTCCTTGTATAAGAAAGAATATACGTTAGTAGCCTTCCTGGATATAGAGGGAGCTTTTAGCAATGTTAACTCGGAGGCTTTAACAGATGCTATATCAGAAGAACTTAATCCCTTTAAAATTGAATAGAGTACAGCTCACATTCGGAGTTAGAGTCAAATTCCTGGGGCTAATACTGAATAGGAAGCTTCAATGGAATGATAACATAACAGAAAGAAAAAAGCGAAAGCAGCGCTCTTTGTGTGCAAAAAACAAAAAGTAAAAGATGGGTTTCTCTCCAGCAATTATAAACTGGCTGTATATAGCTGTAGTGATACCAATACTCAGGCAGCACTTTAAAATGCATCAAGTAGAAATAGCCTTAAAGATGCAATGAAGTGCACAATTATGTATTAGCGAGGCGCTGCGCACTACACCAACAGAAGCACTAAACACGAAGACACATCTCTTTCCACTCCACTTAGTAGGAAGGGAAAATACCACGATAGCGGCCATCAGGTTTACTGAATGTGGTCATTAAAAGAACGGGAAGGAGATCTACCGTACAGATTATTATATCCCTATACTGGCCTTCAATAAGAATTTCTATGTTCGCCTCATTTGGGTGGCAGGGCATAGCAATTTTGAGGGTAACTGTACGAGTTTAGCAGCTGAAATTGCAAGACGAGGTGCAACGACCCAAATTCGACAGAATAATCTGTCGAGTGGCATACCGCTGCCAATCTGTAAGCTGCAATTCAAAACCAATACTATTAGGACAGCAAACAATAGGTGGTCTAGACTTACCACATCTATCACTTTACGTATGACCGGAAGCAAAATGAGTTCCTACTTAGGATGAGCAGAACAGATCAATTTTAATAGGAGTGGCAATAGGACACTGACTCATAGGCCAACATGTCAGGAAATTGGGGGCCTTCTCATGAGACATCTGTAGAAGTTGTGATTACTGCAAGAAACACACGCCTCGCGCTGTCCAAGAGAAGACAACACAACAACGGGGCACTACTTCATAAATGACATATCTGAAACCTCCAAGTTAGAGGTAAAAAATTTAGTGAAGCATGTAAAGTCTTCCCAATGGTCGTAAAAGGATAGGGTTTGAAATGTCAAAGGAGATTCATGTGGTATCACAACGGACCGTGTGCAGCCTAAGTGCTGGATGGGCGGTTATAACATTGGGAAATATTATAATTTACTGTTTACACAGAAATATGATCGGCTGCTAATACACGTGTTTCACGGTTTGCCATAACCTATCATCAGTTAGCTTGGTCGCACATTGCTAATGCTTGCTTCTATATCATGCTTAATTGAGAAACGCATTGTCCGAGTGGTCGTAACTTTTCTCTATTAGTGCCCACAACATTTGATTTACGAAATAATTCATAGTTTTTGGTTTGATAAGCACAGAATGCACAAGAATAGAATTATGTAATACAGAAAGATGAAAATAAATTTTAGGTTTTAATTTATAATTGTGCACTTCTAGAGTAGAAAGCCTGGATGTGGATAACGGAGATGAAAAATGTAATCACGGTGGGCAGTCAAAATCATCATTTTTCGACAGAAGACCATTGAGTAATGGTCGCAAAAGAGCAGTCGTGGCTAGCACAGTATGTAGCGTCAGAAATAACAAAAAAAAAAACTCCGTTATCATGGCCCGATAACGTGTGCTTCAGTTAAATCTTCGAAGAATAATGATCCAATGATACTGGCCGCACAGATTCGTTGGTTGTACAAAGGTTCCTTGTGAACTAATTAAAAATTCTCGCTAGTGTAGAAGCGACAATTTTGTTTGTTCAACGAAAAATGAGTCTCACTGATTACGATGAGTTTTTAACAAAAACCATTTTCGTTTTCGACAATATTTACGATATAAATTCGCATATTCCAACGTCACAACATTCGGTGAGTCAATTGAATTTTTTACTGCATTAACTGCAAATCAAGACTAGACATATCACAGGCATAGACCATTAAATAAAACCAACTGAGATACCTTCTACCAAACAACAGGCATCACAATGGGCCATATTATTCCTTACATGCATATTACATACATACGATATATTTAATGTATTTATACATGAATCGAGCTTGTTTTGAGCTTTTCCCGCCAAAATGTGCCATTTTGATATAAAGTAGAATAAACATTTCTTAGTTTTATGTGTACTAAAATCCTGTTTCAAGAAAATTTAGATTTTCTAAAAGATTCAAACAAAGAAGCAACACACAAACTATTTAATTAACTGGTCAAAAATTTATAAAATTCATAACTGTTGAGCGGGTGGACCGATTTTCCTGGGAAGAATAAGTTTGGGGTGATAGGCCCCCCCCATGAGCTCCAATACCGTTTGAGGTAGGTATTATCAACCCCATATATTTCGGACTGGGATGATCCGATATTAAATGTTTTAACATTTTCTGAATATACGTTTCAAGACCTTTTTAATGCTACATAACCCGTTTCGATCGGACTTGCCAGTAAACTTCGATATTACGCGTACAATATAGTGCTCGTGCTAAGTAAATAATTTGAAACTTCGTGTACAGAGTATTAAAGCTTCGGTTCTATTTAAGTTTAAATTCTTTCCGTTATTTCAATTATAAGGCTGATATAGAGCAACCGTGATTAAAATTAGGTTCCAGCTTCAAAACTTCAGTCCGTATATATATATTACTGTGCCTACTTACAGTTTACTGCAACATTGAAAAGTCTGAACCACAGAAATACTGAGCATCCATTGCATGCCGTGGCTCCTTTAATCGTCGTAGGCTTTAGGGGTAGTTGTGACGGTGACTGTTCACGAATTACTTCGGTTTTACGTTCATCATTTAGACCCATTGGCTTGCATGCCGCAGCTTCTTCAATCGACGGCACAGAGAGCATCAGGGGCGTCTGCGCCATATCCGGCAATTGTTGACAAATTTCTTCGGTGGCACATCCATCATTTGGAACCATTGTCTTGTATGTCGGGACTCCATCAATCGATACCACAGATAACATAAGGGGCCGCTGAGACATATCCGGCGATTGCTTACAAATTTCTATGGTTGCTCGTTCATCACTTGGAACCATTTCGGCTGCTTCAATCGAAATCACAGATGACATTAGGGGCAGCTTCAATATAACCGGTGATTGTTTCGATATTTCTACAGTTGAAGGTTCATCGCTTGTTATCATTGGCACCGGGGCACCTTCAATCGACGTCACAGAAGTCATTGGGGTCAGCTGGGATATATCCGGCGATTGTTTCGATATTTTTACGGTTGTAAGTTCATCAGTTGTCATCGGATGCACCGGAGCTTCATCAATAGAGGTCACAGAAGTCATTAGGGGCAACTGCGACATATTCGGCGGTTTTTCACAAATTTCTTCGGTTGCACTTTCATCATTTGGTACCATTGGCTTGATTGACGTCCCAGAAGGCAGTAGCTGTATCGATGAGGATAATTTTGCAATCTCCATTTTTAACTCATCGATGCGCAAGGTCTTCGATTTAACAATGTTTTCCATGTCTTCAATTTTATAGCGATACTCATCGATAATGGTATTCTTGATTTCGCTTTCCTTCAAAGCTTTCTCGTACAGTGAATACAGAATTAATTTTCTTGGAACTTTCACAATGCTATCTCCGAATTGTTTATTAACCATCACCGTTCTGACCTCAACCGGGCGCTCCTCGGTAGCGCGAATCTCCACGCGGCGAGTCTTACGCTCGAGCTTGATGAGTTCATAGATTATTATTTCGATAGCGCCATCTTCGCCGTTGGATACATGCTCTAATAGTTTATGATCGAGTGTAATTCCCAATTTCGACAGAACTTTCGTATTAAATGTCTCCCAATTTAAAAGTTTCAAGTGCACGCTGCTCTTTCGCGGATAGTTAAATAGATCAATGAGTTTAGGATAGTTACGTTGGAGAACTACTGCGAGCGGATATACATCAGAAAAAACGCGTCGAATTTTAGATGGATTTATTTCATGGGTATGAAGCCATTTATTGACTGTGTCTCTTTGTCCTAATGTGAGTTGTTTTTTATTTAATGGCATTGTTAGTGTTTGCAGTTTCTCGAGTATAGACGAATTTAAAAATATATATGGACGAGAAACAGGATATTTTTTAGTCTTATGAAATATTTTGTTCCGCACTCTGTGAGAAATGTTGTTTGTTTGTAGTGTTTTTCGGATTTCCCGTAGAATTTTTACGCAAAGCCTATTAAGTTCAAAAAAAAAAAGAACAAAAAAAAAAATTCTACATGCAATTTTAAATTTCGATTTTCCATATTACCATATTACGTGTGAGATGATAAATTCCTCTAATAAATGTTTTTTTTTAGAGGTGCAGAAGTGTTTAAATTAAATTAAAATAATAGATAAAATAGATCACATAATTTCAAACTGAAGATTGGCTTTATTGGAAAGATAATTTTATGGCTCTAGAGCTTAGGGAGTGTTTCGCCACGGCTGGTTCGGATGAGGCGCATTCTATAAGTTCAATTTTCAACTACATTTTTTAAGCAATGGGAGCCGAATGTCGGAAATGGTTCGCACTATCTTATCTTCCAAGACGTCCAAAGTTGCAGGTTTCATCGCATAAACCAATGACTTCACGTATAAGACAAAATAATCCAAATGCGTCAAATTGCACAATATCAGTTTCCCAAGTGCTTCCTTCAGTAAGTCGATCGCTTGACGCAGTTCTATTGAAAATACATGTCTTCAATAATCATTCCATACAATTGGGGTACGAAATAGTCGCTAATCACAGTTTCATAGTGCTCGCCGTTGACGATTTTCGATAAAATGGTGCCTTGCGAACCTCTAGTGAATTTTCTTCTCTCCAAATACTTCAATTCAATATTGACTGGCCCATTGAGCCAAAAATGAGCGTCATCACTGAACAGAATATTGCGATAAAATAGTGGGTTGACTTTCAATTGATTTTCATAATAATTCCCATAAACCGAACGTACGGCGCATTAGACAGTGCAGGAGACAGTGACAAGTCTCTTTCTTTAATTGTGTAAGTCTTGAGATACACTTGGCTAAGTTTTGGGAGTGTGAGACTGTTTTTAGGAGATAGGCCACTAATTGAAGACGAGTAAGTTTGTGAGGAACTTAACGTTGGAAGTACATATAGGAACCGAGACGGATGGTACGTTGTTGATCTGCCCTCTAAAGTCTCCAACTTGGGAGAAACCAGACATGTAGCTTTAGCTCAGGTAAACCGAACCGAATAATCACTGGTGAGGAGAGGGTTAGCTGATCTGTGTAAGGTAATTTTGTAAGAATATCAGCAATTAGGCTACATGAATCGTGTCCATGCTGTTTAGAAACCCGACAGCATATCAACTTAAGTCAGGTTTGTTTTTAACGCTTCATGCCCCACCACCTCAGGGATTAGATTGAATGACATTATTCTTGCGGGTCCAGTATTGCAATCTGACCTGACGATTCTTTTGCTAAAATGGAGGTTTTTCAGAAATGTTTTTATAGAGAAGATATATAGGCAGATTTTAGTGAGCTGTTTTGAAAAGGACAAAGAATCTTAAGTTATATTGCATATGCCGCTGCACTTTATGCCCGAGTTCAGAAACCGGAGTCCAACTTTAGCACATTTCTGCTTTCAGCTAAGACTAAAGTAGCTCCTATTAAAACCATATCTCTTCCGAGGTTTGAATTATATGGAGCTGTGCTACTAGCGGATCTGGCTGATGGGTTAGTACCGAGGCATTGCGGGGCATGTATATTTTTGGTCAGATTCCACAATAGGTTGGCATAACAAACCATCACAATGGGTGCTCTCAATTGGAGCCTAAAGAGAACCCAGCCGATTTGGGTAGCGGGGGCTGACCCCCCCAATATGTCAATAAAAACTTTGATGGCATGGGCCTAATATCAAATTATTTCAAAGTATTGGCTATGTTATTGATAGATTTTGTTCACCAAATATTTTGTCATGAAAACGCCCTTACATTACGTCTGGTTCGGTCTGCGTTTTGGATCGTCAAAGCGTCAAAGCGCAAAGTCAAGAAATAACCAATGTAGGGTGTGAATTACATGGATTCGCAATTCGCAGACCATTTACGGTCACTGGAGTGGATTTTACTGGTCCCATTGACATAAAAAGTTATATGGGTAGAGCTTGTAAGATCACTAAGGGCTATTTTTGTGCTTTCGTCAGTTTTGCGACGAAAGCAATTCTCTTGGATCTTTCAACTCATTCATTTTTAACGGCTTTTTCACGATTTATTTCTTGTAGTGGCTGCCCGGCTGAGGTCCATTCTGACAATGGATTTAGTGCCATGAATAGGATTGCTTGGCATTTAAATCCTGCTGCAGCTCCTAATATGGGAGGATTGTGGGAAGCTGGAGTCATGAGCTTAAAATCTCATCTTCGAAAGGTTGCGTGGCAATTGAGAAATTTATTTGAGGAGTTTTCAACTTTGTTGATAGGATAAATTCACGCCCTTTATGTCTGATGACTCTGATAGTCGGGATACCTTAGTGGCACTTACCCCTGGTCATTTTTTGGTTGAAGGACCACTTTTATCAATCGGTGACAGCAAGTGTAAGCTCTGAATTAATAAATTTGTAAGAGGGGCCACAGTTTTTCGGACGGACAAACAGACGGACGCGGTTGCCACTTTTCGGATTGCTAACCATCGCTGTGGTTCGGTTTTTCGGATGGACAGATAGATGGAGAGGCGGACAGAGGGTTAGACGGAGGACGCGCAGGGAGGTAATTGAAGTAATCAACATTCACATCTTATTTCCTCGTTCCCCCCGTTCAACACTTATCCTTTTCAGTTCTAAGTAAATCTACTACTTGCGAAAATTTTTAAGACGAGGTCAAATGTAAGCGAATGCATATTTTTTATAACATTCACACATTGTATGAAATGGTATTAAAAGTTAGTCTGAATGTTTGTAACGCTTTAAAGGAGGCATCGTAGACCCCATAAAGTATGTATATTCTTGATCAGGTCGACGAAACGAGTTGATCTTGCCATTGTCTTCGGAAACGAACCTTAGCTTTCCAACAACTAAACCATGTTGACCTGTGTTATTCTATCAAAGGATTAATGCAAATGCTAATGACGTATAAGGGATATATTTCGGAAATGAGCCTTAGCTTTCGAACAACTGACATGACCCCGGTATTTGTAGACCTGTGTAATTGATATGATAGCTTCTAGTGGACGGACGCTTCACATGAACATTAATGGGTGTATACTGCCCACATATTGAGGTAGCTCCCATACAAACCCACCGCCCACTTTTGTGGGTTCTTATACAAAAACTTTTTTATTTAAATCAATATAGCTTCAATAGCTTCAAATTTGATGTTCTAGCATTTGATGGACAACTTCTTCATATACATATACAAATGGGCGTGTCACTCTCATTTTTTGAGGAAGCCTCATACAAACCCACCGCTTACTTTTATTCATTTGTACAAAAAACTTCTTTATTAAAGTCAATATCACCTTGAAATTCAATATGGTAGCTTCTTATGGATGGTCGCTTCACACACATATCGTATGCTGAAGGGCGTGTACCGCCCACTTTTTGGAGTAGCCCCTAAACAAACCCACACGACGTTTATGTTTTACAATATGATTTCAAATTTCGTGTGAATGGTTTTAGAGCTTCGGTTCAACCGAAATTAAAGTTTTTTCTAGTTTAATCTTCAAATTTTTATACAAACACAATGCTTCATACTTCAAGAGCAACACATGTAAAAGTAGTGGTTGTGTGTATGTGGATTCGTGCCTTCAAACATAAATGTAAATCATTTAACGTTTATTAAGGAATTTATTGGATTTAAAAGTTTTCCTCACACGACAAGCCGCTCATTCTGACTTTTTTGGTAGAAAAAAATCATACTTTTTGAAGGAATATATATATCGATATAAAAAAGTGTGAAGTAGAATACTCTTAAAAAAAAAACATTTTTTGTCCATGTAGCCGCGCACATTATGAGTAACTCCCATATAAACCTACGCCCATTCTAAGACTTAGGTGACACCCTTTGCATTACCCTAGTTTTATATAAAACCCCGTACCCATAGTGTAAGGTGGTATAAATAGTGTAAGTAAATAAACGAAAACAAAAAACAAAAAACAAAAATTACTCCCACCGCCCACTTTATGAGTTTTATACTAAAAACTTTTTATTACAGTCAAACTTAAAAACCAAAAAAAAAAACAAAAATGCAGTGATGATGGGCGATGGTTCTTCCAATGATTTCCAATATCTTATTAGAACAAGAGAAGCCATGAACATGTTCGCATTATCAATAGTCTCGACATCCGGTGTATTTAATGTGTGCTTGTATGCACTTTGTCCAGATAATCCATCGCAGCCCCATTTAGTTATAATCTAATGTTAATTGGAAGTGAACATATCTGCAGCTCATATCTTCAGGCTTGGCCACTTCCCTAGCCAGTGGAAGTGCGCAGAGGTAATTCTAATTCCAAAGCCTGGAAAACCTGAGAACGAATTATCATCCTATCGCCCTATCAGTCTGCTGGCGGTACTCTCAAAAATATTCGAAAGAATATTTCTTCGTAGAGTACTACCGACACTAGAAAGCGATATTCTCCCCGACCATCAATTCGGGTTTCGACGAAGGCATGGAACTCCAGAGCAAGTTCACAGAATCGTTGAAGTCATTTAAAATTCTTTTGAAGAGAAACAGTTCTGTTCGGCCCTATTCCTTGATGTGAAACAAGCCTTTGATCGCGTATGGCACAAGGGGTTGTTATACAAAATAAAAATGACATTATCCTGCACAGAGTTCCGCTTTCTACGATCATATTTACAGGGCAGAAGCTTCTACGTGAGACACGAAAACGCCACATCTTTACACCATATACACAGCTGACATGTCCGACTCTACCTGCAATGAAGTAACTATAGCGACATGCTGACGATACAGCAATTCTTGCTACAGCTTCCAGTGCTAAAGCAGCAACTCAATTGCTTCAAAACCAACTGAACAAAACCCAAGACTGGATGAACAAGTGGAAAATCGCAATAAACGCAGCCAAGTCCTTTCATGTCTTATTCGCACTTCGACATAAGGGTTGATCGAACGAAACAAAGTCAATTATCTAGGCTTTTGGCTTGACAAAAGGCTAACTTTTAAAGACCATATAGTGGCGAAAAGGAAGCAATTAGACCTTAAAACGCGTCGGATGTATTGGCTATTAGGCCAAAAATCAAAGCTTAGTCTGGACAACAAAGTCAGACTATACAAAGCCGTACTTAAGCCGGTCTGGACTTACGGCATCCAGCTATGGGGTGTGGCAGCTGTATCAAACATCGAAATACTTTAACGGTATCAAAACATCACCCTTATGAAAATCACTCGAGCTCCGTGGTATATACGCAATGACAATATTCATAACGATCTTCAGATGCCAAGTATAGCTGAAGAAATCAAGAGACAGCACCAGATACATAGAAAAACTTGATCAGCACTGTAATATTCTGGCTATCAATTTATTGGATAATTCAACAACAACGAGGCTTCAGGCTTCAGCGAGTGCACCCGTTAGATCTGTCATGTTCAAGAACATTAAGATTAAGTTAAGATTAGGTTATTATGTAATTATATGTTAATATAATATGTAAACCGTAAATCTGAAAATGAAGTAATCAGAAAATTTGATTATAGTTCCTGCATCGAACTGATGGCAAATAAAAAGATAAAACAAAAAAAAAAAACAAAAAAAATCTGCAGCTCACTTTTACTATTCATAATTTAATTCATACACTAAATAAATGGTTCTCACTTTTTTCATCGCTAATATTAAATTTTTCTTTTAAAGCCATAACAAACTGTCTTACTTGATGTGCTAATACACATTCTTATATACATTTTTTTCAAGCTGATCATGAATGTGTATACTTTATGGGATCTACGATGCCTCCTTTAATGCGTAACAAACTTTCAGACACCTTGAAATAACCATTTCACACTATGTGTGAATGGTATAAAAAAAGACAACAATAATTCAGACTTTGAAAATTATTTAAATTTGCCTAAATCTACTGGACGAACTATTGAAATATAGTTTTCAGTTTTCATAGCTTTAAATATTCCACAATTCAAAAATTACAACAGCTTTACATAAAGAACTTTAAAAAATTTGATTTGTTGCCACCACTTCTCTGCAAAAGAGCCACTGTGTGCCGCACTGGCAACATTTGCAGCAGCGCGCATTCTTTTGCCATTTCTAGTAACACTTCAACTACTGATGTTGCTCCTTTAGACAGCAGGCATTTCTATATAATCGAAATGTATGTATACATTACAGTGTATGATATACATGTGTACATATTGTATAAAAACTGTATATGCTTTGACTGCACAGATAGTCAAATAGTTACCATCGTTGGTCTTTTCAGCGCTCATAGAATTCAATTATGCAAATACATAAAATTCAAGTAAACATGACAACCGAACGAAGGCAGACGGACAAAGGGACATTACGTCTCTTGGTGTTTTACATGAACGCCTACCGTGATGGCTTAAGTTCATGGTGGTCTTAGCACATGTTGCCTGCAAGGGCGGACGCCACTGAATAAATTCTGCAGCTCCCAATTTCGAGCTCACGCTTGTTTTGGCCATCGATCTCTCACCTTGGCAATCCTTTAGTGGTCGGAGACTATCCTTAAAGACTCCTTCTGTTCGTTTGACAATAATATAGAACAGACTTGGTTGCAATGCAACTCCACATCGAGCACCAGTGAATACTCTCTCCGCATTGGATATAAACCACAGCCACTACGTTTCACCCAACCGGGTCCTCACCATAAGTCAGAATGAACCATGGTTCATTGGGCTGCTGACTTCCCGTGGCACAGAATCAACCATCTGTACTGTGTCGTACGATACATACTTGCTACTTAGTATCCAAAACATACTGGCTAGCTGATAACTATTTACAAATATGCACAAATAAACTCCAAATTGAACAACGTAAGCAAGTAAAGTGATACAAGAGAGCCGAAGCAAACGAGGCGTCCATTACAATTTCCATATGCCGCCATAAAGGCTGTAATGTAACTCCCAATAAGTAACTCCCAATAAGACAAACATCTAATTTTATAGAGTTTATTTTCTGCGCTAGGTTACTATTATCCATACACTGAAGGCGGTGTCCAGCCCCACGTGGAGGATAAAACCACCACATCCAGAGCAGATAAACCGAATAGAAACTAGGAGCAATAGTAATACGCGGAAGCAACAGTAAGATTCCCCGCTAATTTCTTCTAATCCGTTTAGTCCACTATGGTTTCGCTGGTTGGATAAAGGGACAGACAGACGACCGTACAGTGATCGATCGCCTACACAGATAGCAGTTTTGTTAGCCTAAAAGAAGTTACTCATAATCTCACCGAAGGCCGCCGTCCACAATCTCAGTGTGCCCGCAGCACGAAATCTGTATTATACGCACAATAACGAAGTTTTTATTCATGAGCCCGGTCGAGACACTTTTCTACCAATAATTGAACATTCATGATAGGTTGAAACGTAGATTCGAGAAATATTAACATATGTATTTTAAATCGGACCATCCCAGTTCACAATATAAATGGTTGAAAATACTCACCCCAAAGCGAATTAGGGGACTTGAAATTATTTTTTTTTTTCAGATGCCAAACCAAGTGCAACGAATCAAAGATCAAGCAAATGCGACCAATCAATGAAAGGATTTGTGTGTTCACATCCATTGGAGAAATCAACTTGATATCATCAAAAAAATTAGGTGGGGTTTGTATGGGGGCTACCCCAAAAAGTGAGCGTAGCGTGTCAATATGAATAATTTGAGTCGTGCTCCGGTTTCCGGTTGAATTTTGCGTTTTGCGTTCTCAGAAAAATTTTGCGTTTCCGTTTTTACGTGCTCCACAAAACGCTAAATTTCGTTCGCGAAATGAATTTTATTTGCACTTTGTTTCTGGCAAGCTGCACATCACTGACAACAGCTCAATTGGCAGGAGGCAGAAAATGCTTGAACTAGACGGAAAAGGCATTTAAGGTCTAAGATGTGTGTGTTTAAAATGCCAGACAAACAGTAAGTTGGACACACGCACTGTTCAGTTCGATACTAATGAGCATCGCATTTACATATTCGTACAATCATTTCGGGTGGACAAGGACACTTTAAAAATGATCCTGGCCAAAATTCAGTCTCATTTAAAAGTGTCCCAACTGTCGCACGCCCTTGAGCTGGCTGCACTTTTGGGTTTCCTCGCTACTGGCTCGTACCAGTTGTCTGTAGAGAATAACAAATTCAGTTCAGTTATTAAATTTAATAACCAATTCAAACTTTTGGCAATGTTGCCCAAGAGCTCCACCTGTGACGAACACATGCTCTCCAATCCAGATGGAGTGCCCTTTTGCTGCCCAGAATTGCTTGGTCGCTTTGTGCTGGGCTCCTCGTCACCAAGACTGCAGTCGCCAACCAGCAGCTCCTCCAATACTGCATCCATTTCCACTTGCATGGGCTCGGTCGCGGGCTGAATTGGTAGCAGTGTTGCGGGCAGTGTTGGTGGCTGACTTGCCGGCCTGACGTAACTTTGAGCGTCCACTCCTCCCGCCGACACGCACAGCCCACACAATATGGCTATTGGCTCATCCGTTGGCAACACAACCTGCTGGTTAAATGACCCGCCGCCAGTCGTTTTTGCCTCCAGCTTATTTTTGGCCAATTTGCTCTTTATTTGCTTTGCCCCGTCAGACCAAACCTACTATAGTTCGAGATTAATACATATAAATACCCATACAGTATGAACTCATACCTTCTTCCAGCCGGCTGCGTCCTTTATAGGGGGCCCAGCTGTGTTCACCAATGCCGCAAGCTCCAACCACTTGGCATGGACTGCCACACGATCCCCTTTGGCGTAGACTTTGGCCAACTCCGGATTTGCCTGCATGAACTGCAGTAAAATCTCGTCCTGCTGTGCTGTCTTATGTTTTCCGATTAAAATAAAAAGGGATATAACTATTTTATAAACACTTATATTTATTATATTTGCCTCAAAACATAAAAAACTCAAGCATTCAAAAGTGCTCCATGCATATTTATCGTTCCTCGGTGTACCCAGGAAACTCTGGCATCGATATTTATATATATATAATGGATCACGCACTAGTTTTGCACAATTCAATGCAATAAAAATAACACTACACTTACAACTGGATATCATAAAAATTGGTCACTTAAAATGCAACAACATCCAAACGGACAGATGGATGGACAAACGGTACACGCCCACTAGTAGATGTGTGTGAAGCGACCATCTATATGATGCCACCATATCGAATTTCAAGGTGATATTTTCGTTTTTCATACAAGTGCATTAAAATGAGCTGTGGGTTTGTATGGAAGTACCTCAAAAAGTGGGCGGGACATTCTAATTTGTATATGTATATGAAGCAGATCCACCAAATATAATTTCGAAATATTATTGATTTAAATAAAAATGAGTTTTTCTTACAAAAACACAAAAGTGGGTGGTGAGTCTGCTACCCCTAATATTAGACAGACAGACAGACGGATATGGCTAGATCGATTCGTCTCGTCGAGGGGGGTTTACGCGGACTCCTTTAATGCGTTACAAACTTTCAGACAAACTGATAATAGCATTTCACACTACGTGTGAATAGTATAGAAAGAACTAATATCCAATAGAAAAATTCAGTTAATTGCTTAACTGCTTATCGGTCCCAGCATTACACGTTGGAGAAGCATTTTAAGTAACATCCGAGAACTACAAACAGGTTTTATAAACAGTGAACGCTGTTATATTAATACGTCGCTGGTGAAAGGCATCATGATAAAGGCATCTTTGTAGGGTATGCATTGCATACTACTCGTATACAAATATCACGGTAGAATAAAATTGCGTTATTTTTCAGCTACGTCTGCGTATACGTTGAGATTATATGCAGCACCTTTCAGATACGACTACGCAAAGGTAGACTGAATGCGCTACAGTGTATTCGTATACAAAAATTCCGCCTCCGCAACATAGGGCATTTGCTATCACTTGGAACAGTTGCTCCCGGAATCACAAACCAAAAAAAAAAAAAAAAAACTAAAGACAGCTACACGAGCAGAACGGAAGGTGCAAATGATATATTCACAGCATGCTGTTTGCAACCGCATCCTAGGCCAATATTTTAATGCCGAATGGGGCTGCCAAACCCGTGCACAATCCGGGTACTTCCATGCCAGCCAGTACAAGCCAATGCTAATTGGTAATTATGCGTGTTGCAATTATTTATTTTTTACTTTAGTTCACTCTTGCAGTGAGGTTAAGAGCCGGGTTCTACTTCAACCATTAACTGATATGCCGAAATCGTCTGTATCAGTTGAAATTCCCACGAGAAAAGAAAGTTAAAAGATAGATCGTCGCTTAGCATGCCATTTTTTCCAGCTGTAAAATTGAAAAATCATGGTTGCATTTTGCTTACAAAAACACAGTGTTGGACAATACAATAAGCGAATTTTCTTACAGAGTTACATAAACCCGATTTTATAAACGATATTTAAAAATAAAAATTAACTCCTATAAAGAAAAAAAAAAACAAAACAAAAAATAATAAGAAACATTAAAAAAATTGTTTGCACATGAAATTATTAGAAAGAATTAAATTAAAATGTAAAGAAATTTATAATATAGCGGGGGTTGAACCCAGGTCGTTAGGCAATACGCTGGACAGTTGAGCTATCGAGTTCTCAAATGTTTACTGATACACAAATATACAATTTATACAGTATCAAAATTATTTAAGTGATTCACCATTTTTATGTATTTTAAATCATATAAAAAAACCTCTTGACGGGGTAAAAATCAAGTGACGAAATCCCACTTGCAAATCACAAAACTACTGATATAAATTTTGTGACGATATACTTATATTTTTCATTTCTATGGTTGGAATCGATTGAAATATGTAATTAAGCGTTCATCATGTATCATCGATCTTGTATTTCAGATTACACCAGAAGTATTGGTTTGCAATAGCGGAACTAATACTCTATAAAACAAAGGGCATTGTAAACTTTGTTTACTTGAAGATGACATAAAGGGTAGAAAAAACCTGTCTCTTTTATTAAAAATAAATGACGCAAAATACCTTTGTGAACTCGACGAAAAAAATACTGCAAAACATTCAAAAACGCAATGAGATAAATAGAAATATGGACGATGACTACATAGCTGAAGTAAACATGCTGAAGAACAAAATTGCACGGTTGGATTAGAAACGAAAAATTAAATCTAAAATAAATCAAATCAAATTAAAAACAAAAATTAAAACATTTGAAAATATTATCTTGACGCTCACTTTAGGCAAAATACGTAAAAACTATTTGCGAATTATAAATGTGGCGAACTTTAAATATGCAGCACATAATAACGAATTAAAACATATGAAATGATTAATTATTTACATATATATATATATATATATATATATATATATATATATATATATATATATATATATATATATATATATATATATATATATATATATATATATATATATATATATATATATATATATATATATATATATATATATATATATATATATATATATATATATATATATATATATATATATATATATATATATATATATATATATATATATATATATATATATATATATATCTCTCTCTCTCTCTCTCTCTCTCTCTCTCTCTCTCTCTCTCTCTCTCTCTCTCTCTCTCTCTCTCTCTCTCTCTCTCTCTCTCTCTCTCTCTCTCTCTACTACTACTCTCTCTCTCTCTCTCTCTTATATATATATATATATATATATACTACTACTACTACTACTATATATATATATATATATATATATATATATATATATATATATATATATATATATATATATATATATATATATATATATATATATATATATATATATATATATATATATATATATATATATATATATATATATATATATATATATATATATATATATATATATATATATATATATATTACATGTAAATAATTAATCATTTCATATGTTTTAATTCGTTATTATGTGCTGCATATTTAAAGTTCGCCACATTTATAATTCGCAAATAGTTTTTACGTATTTTGCCTAAAGTGAGCGTCAAGATAATATTTTCAAATGTTTTAATTTTTGTTTTTAATTTGATTTGATTTATTTTAGATTTAATTTTTCGTTTCTAATCCAACCGTGCAATTTTGTTCTTCAGCATGTTTACTTCAGCTATGTAGTCATCGTCCATATTTCTATTTATCTCATTGCGTTTTTGAATGTTTTGCAGTATTTTTTTCGTCGAGTTCACAAAGGTATTTTGCGTCATTTATTTTTAATAAAAGAGACAGGTTTTTTCTACCCTTTATGTCATCTTCAAGTAAACAAAGTTTACAATGCCCTTTGTTTTATAGAGTATTAGTTCCGCTATTGCAAACCAATACTTCTGGTGTAATCTGAAATACAAGATCGATGATACATGATGAACGCTTAATTACATATTTCAATCGATTCCAACCATAGAAATGAAAAATATAAGTATATCGTCACAAAATTTATATCAGTAGTTTTGTGATTTGCAAGTGGGATTTCGTCACTTGATTTTTACCCCGTCAAGAGGTTTTTTTATATGATTTAAAATACATAAAAATGGTGAATCACTTAAATAATTTTGATACTGTATAAATTGTATATTTGTGTATCAGTAAACATTTGAGAACTCGATAGCTCAACTGTCCAGCGTATTGCCTAACGACCTGGGTTCAACCCCCGCTATATTATAAATTTCTTTACATTTTAATTTAATTCTTTCTAATAATTTCATGTGCAAACAATTTTTTTAATGTTTCTTATTATTTTTTGTTTTGTTTTTTTTTTTCTTTATAGGAGTTAATTTTTATTTTTAAATATCGTTTATAAAATCGGGTTTATGTAACTCTGTAAGAAAATTCGCTTATTGTATTGTCCAACACTGTGTTTTTGTAAGCAAAATGCAACCATGATTTTTCAATTTTACAGCTGGAAAAAATGGCATGCTAAGCGACGATCTATCTTTTAACTTTCTTTTCTCGTGGGAATTTCAACTGATACAGACGATTTCGGCATATCAGTTAATGGTTGAAGTAGAACCCGGCTCTTAACCTCACTGCAAGAGTGAACTAAAGTAAAAAATAAATAATTGCAACACGCATAATTACCAATTAGCATTGGCTTGTACTGGCTGGCATGGAAGTACCCGGATTGTGCACGGGTTTGGCAGCCCCATTCGGCATTAAAATATTGGCCTAGGATGCGGTTGCAAACAGCATGCTGTGAATATATCATTTGCACCTTCCGTTCTGCTCGTGTAGCTGTCTTTAGTTTTTTTTTTTTTTTTTTTGTTTGTGATTCCGGGAGCAACTGTTCCAAGTGATAGCAAATGCCCTATGTTGCGGAGGCGGAATTTTTGTATACGAATACACTGTAGCGCATTCAGTCTACCTTTGCGTAGTCGTATCTGAAAGGTGCTGCATATAATCTCAACGTATACGCAGACGTAGCTGAAAAATAACGCAATTTTATTCTACCGTGATATTTGTATACGAGTAGTATGCAATGCATACCCTACAAAGATGCCTTTATCATGATGCCTTTCACCAGCGACGTATTAATATAACAGCGTTCACTGTTTATAAAACCTGTTTGTAGTTCTCGGATGTTACTTAAAATGCTTCTCCAACGTGTAATGCTGGGACCGATAAGCAGTTAAGCAATTAACTGAATTTTTCTATTGGATATTAGTTCTTTCTATACTATTCACACGTAGTGTGAAATGCTATTATCAGTTTGTCTGAAAGTTTGTAACGCATTAAAGGAGTCCGCGTAAACCCCCCTCGACGAGACGAATCGATCTAGCCATATCCGTCTGTCTGTCTGTCTAATATTAGGGGTAGCAGACTCACCACCCACTTTTGTGTTTTTGTAAGAAAAACTCATTTTTATTTAAATCAATAATATTTCGAAATTATATTTGGTGGATCTGCTTCATATACATATACAAATTAGAATGTCCCGCCCACTTTTTGAGGTACTTCCATACAAACCCACAGCTCACTTTAATGCACTTGTATGAAAAACGAAAATATCACCTTGAAATTCGATATGGTGGCATCATATAGATGGTCGCTTCACACACATCTACTAGTGGGCGTGTACCGTTTGTCCATCCATCTGTCCGTTTGGATGTTGTTGCATTTTAAGTGACCAATTTTTATGATATCCAGTTGTAAGTGTAGTGTTATTTTTATTGCATTGAATTGTGCAAAACTAGTGCGTGATCCATTATATATATATAAATATCGATGCCAGAGTTTCCTGGGTACACCGAGGAACGATAAATATGCATGGAGCACTTTTGAATGCTTGAGTTTTTTATGTTTTGAGGCAAATATAATAAATATAAGTGTTTATAAAATAGTTATATCCCTTTTTATTTTAATCGGAAAACATAAGACAGCACAGCAGGACGAGATTTTACTGCAGTTCATGCAGGCAAATCCGGAGTTGGCCAAAGTCTACGCCAAAGGGGATCGTGTGGCAGTCCATGCCAAGTGGTTGGAGCTTGCGGCATTGGTGAACACAGCTGGGCCCCCTATAAAGGACGCAGCCGGCTGGAAGAAGGTATGAGTTCATACTGTATGGGTATTTATATGTATTAATCTCGAACTATAGTAGGTTTGGTCTGACGGGGCAAAGCAAATAAAGAGCAAATTGGCCAAAAATAAGCTGGAGGCAAAAACGACTGGCGGCGGGTCATTTAACCAGCAGGTTGTGTTGCCAACGGATGAGCCAATAGCCATATTGTGTGGGCTGTGCGTGTCGGCGGGAGGAGTGGACGCTCAAAGTTACGTCAGGCCGGCAAGTCAGCCACCAACACTGCCCGCAACACTGCTACCAATTCAGCCCGCGACCGAGCCCATGCAAGTGGAAATGGATGCAGTATTGGAGGAGCTGCTGGTTGGCGACTGCAGTCTTGGTGACGAGGAGCCCAGCACAAAGCGACCAAGCAATTCTGGGCAGCAAAAGGGCACTCCATCTGGATTGGAGAGCATGTGTTCGTCACAGGTGGAGCTCTTGGGCAACATTGCCAAAAGTTTGAATTGGTTATTAAATTTAATAACTGAACTGAATTTGTTATTCTCTACAGACAACTGGTACGAGCCAGTAGCGAGGAAACCCAAAAGTGCAGCCAGCTCAAGGGCGTGCGACAGTTGGGACACTTTTAAATGAGACTGAATTTTGGCCAGGATCATTTTTAAAGTGTCCTTGTCCACCCGAAATGATTGTACGAATATGTAAATGCGATGCTCATTAGTATCGAACTGAACAGTGCGTGTGTCCAACTTACTGTTTGTCTGGCATTTTAAACACACACATCTTAGACCTTAAATGCCTTTTCCGTCTAGTTCAAGCATTTTCTGCCTCCTGCCAATTGAGCTGTTGTCAGTGATGTGCAGCTTGCCAGAAACAAAGTGCAAATAAAATTCATTTCGCGAACGAAATTTAGCGTTTTGTGGAGCACGTAAAAACGGAAACGCAAAATTTTTCTGAGAACGCAAAACGCAAAATTCAACCGGAAACCGGAGCACGACTCAAATTATTCATATTGACACGCTACGCTCACTTTTTGGGGTAGCCCCCATACAAACCCCACCTAATTTTTTTGATGATATCAAGTTGATTTCTCCAATGGATGTGAACACACAAATCCTTTCATTGATTGGTCGCATTTGCTTGATCTTTGATTCGTTGCACTTGGTTTGGCATCTGAAAAAAAAAAATAATTTCAAGTCCCCTAATTCGCTTTGGGGTGAGTATTTTCAACCATTTATATTGTGAACTGGGATGGTCCGATTTAAAATACATATGTTAATATTTCTCGAATCTACGTTTCAACCTATCATGAATGTTCAATTATTGGTAGAAAAGTGTCTCGACCGGGCTCATGAATAAAAACTTCGTTATTGTGCGTATAATACAGATTTCGTGCTGCGGGCACACTGAGATTGTGGACGGCGGCCTTCGGTGAGATTATGAGTAACTTCTTTTAGGCTAACAAAACTGCTATCTGTGTAGGCGATCGATCACTGTACGGTCGTCTGTCTGTCCCTTTATCCAACCAGCGAAACCATAGTGGACTAAACGGATTAGAAGAAATTAGCGGGGAATCTTACTGTTGCTTCCGCGTATTACTATTGCTCCTAGTTTCTATTCGGTTTATCTGCTCTGGATGTGGTGGTTTTATCCTCCACGTGGGGCTGGACACCGCCTTCAGTGTATGGATAATAGTAACCTAGCGCAGAAAATAAACTCTATAAAATTAGATGTTTGTCTTATTGGGAGTTACTTATTGGGAGTTACATTACAGCCTTTATGGCGGCATATGGAAATTGTAATGGACGCCTCGTTTGCTTCGGCTCTCTTGTATCACTTTACTTGCTTACGTTGTTCAATTTGGAGTTTATTTGTGCATATTTGTAAATAGTTATCAGCTAGCCAGTATGTTTTGGATACTAAGTAGCAAGTATGTATCGTACGACACAGTACAGATGGTTGATTCTGTGCCACGGGAAGTCAGCAGCCCAATGAACCATGGTTCATTCTGACTTATGGTGAGGACCCGGTTGGGTGAAACGTAGTGGCTGTGGTTTATATCCAATGCGGAGAGAGTATTCACTGGTGCTCGATGTGGAGTTGCATTGCAACCAAGTCTGTTCTATATTATTGTCAAACGAACAGAAGGAGTCTTTAAGGATAGTCTCCGACCACTAAAGGATTGCCAAGGTGAGAGATCGATGGCCAAAACAAGCGTGAGCTCGAAATTGGGAGCTGCAGAATTTATTCAGTGGCGTCCGCCCTTGCAGGCAACATGTGCTAAGACCACCATGAACTTAAGCCATCACGGTAGGCGTTCATGTAAAACACCAAGAGACGTAATGTCCCTTTGTCCGTCTGCCTTCGTTCGGTTGTCATGTTTACTTGAATTTTATGTATTTGCATAATTGAATTCTATGAGCGCTGAAAAGACCAACGATGGTAACTATTTGACTATCTGTGCAGTCAAAGCATATACAGTTTTTATACAATATGTACACATGTATATCATACACTGTAATGTATACATACATTTCGATTATATAGAAATGCCTGCTGTCTAAAGGAGCAACATCAGTAGTTGAAGTGTTACTAGAAATGGCAAAAGAATGCGCGCTGCTGCAAATGTTGCCAGTGCGGCACACAGTGGCTCTTTTGCAGAGAAGTGGTGGCAACAAATCAAATTTTTTAAAGTTCTTTATGTAAAGCTGTTGTAATTTTTGAATTGTGGAATATTTAAAGCTATGAAAACTGAAAACTATATTTCAATAGTTCGTCCAGTAGATTTAGGCAAATTTAAATAATTTTCAAAGTCTGAATTATTGTTGTCTTTTTTTATACCATTCACACATAGTGTGAAATGGTTATTTCAAGGTGTCTGAAAGTTTGTTACGCATTAAAGGAGGCATCGTAGATCCCATAAAGTATACACATTCATGATCAGCTTGAAAAAAATGTATATAAGAATGTGTATTAGCACATCAAGTAAGACAGTTTGTTATGGCTTTAAAAGAAAAATTTAATATTAGCGATGAAAAAAGTGAGAACCATTTATTTAGTGTATGAATTAAATTATGAATAGTAAAAGTGAGCTGCAGATTTTTTTTGTTTTTTTTTTTGTTTTATCTTTTTATTTGCCATCAGTTCGATGCAGGAACTATAATCAAATTTTCTGATTACTTCATTTTCAGATTTACGGTTTACATATTATATTAACATATAATTACATAATAACCTAATCTTAACTTAATCTTAATGTTCTTGAACATGACAGATCTAACGGGTGCACTCGCTGAAGCCTGAAGCCTCGTTGTTGTTGAATTATCCAATAAATTGATAGCCAGAATATTACAGTGCTGATCAAGTTTTTCTATGTATCTGGTGCTGTCTCTTGATTTCTTCAGCTATACTTGGCATCTGAAGATCGTTATGAATATTGTCATTGCGTATATACCACGGAGATCGAGTGATTTTCATAAGGGTGATGTTTTGATACCGTTGAAGTATTTCGATGTTTGATACAGCTGCCACACCCCATAGCTGGATGCCGTAAGTCCAGACCGGCTTAAGTACGGCTTTGTATAGTCTGACTTTGTTGTCCAGACTAAGCTTTGATTTTTGGCCTAATAGCCAATACATCCGACGCGTTTTAAGGTCTAATTGCTTCCTTTTCGCCACTATATGGTCTTTAAAAGTTAGCCTTTTGTCAAGCCAAAAGCCTAGATAATTGACTTTGTTTCGTTCGATCAACCCTTATGTCGAAGTGCGAATAAGACATGAAAGGACTTGGCTGCGTTTATTGCGATTTTCCACTTGTTCATCCAGTCTTGGGTTTTGTTCAGTTGGTTTTGAAGCAATTGAGTTGCTGCTTTAGCACTGGAAGCTGTAGCAAGAATTGCTGTATCGTCAGCATGTCGCTATAGTTACTTCATTGCAGGTAGAGTCGGACATGTCAGCTGTGTATATGGTGTAAAGATGTGGCGTTTTCGTGTCTCACGTAGAAGCTTCTGCCCTGTAAATATGATCGTAGAAAGCGGAACTCTGTGCAGGATAATGTCATTTTTATTTTGTATAACAACCCCTTGTGCCATACGCGATCAAAGGCTTGTTTCACATCAAGGAATAGGGCCGAACAGAACTGTTTCTCTTCAAAAGAATTTTAAATGACTTCAACGATTCTGTGAACTTGCTCTGGAGTTCCATGCCTTCGTCGAAACCCGAATTGATGGTCGGGGAGAATATCGCTTTCTAGTGTCGGTAGTACTCTACGAAGAAATATTCTTTCGAATATTTTTGAGAGTACCGCCAGCAGACTGATAGGGCGATAGGATGATAATTCGTTCTCAGGTTTTCCAGGCTTTGGAATTAGAATTACCTCTGCGCACTTCCACTGGCTAGGGAAGTGGCCAAGCCTGAAGATATGAGCTGCAGATATGTTCACTTCCAATTAACAGTAGATTATAACTAAATGGGGCTGCGATGGATTATCTGGACAAAGTGCATACAAGCACACATTAAATACACCGGATGTCGAGACTATTGATAATGCGAACATGTTCATGGCTTCTCTTGTTCTAATAAGATATTGGAAATCATTGGAAGAACCATCGCCCATCATCACTGCATTTTTGTTTTTTTTTTTGGTTTTTAAGTTTGACTGTAATAAAAAGTTTTTAGTATAAAACTCATAAAGTGGGCGGTGGGAGTAATTTTTGTTTTTTGTTTTTTGTTTTCGTTTATTTACTTACACTATTTATACCACCTTACACTATGGGTACGGGGTTTTATATAAAACTAGGGTAATGCAAAGGGTGTCACCTAAGTCTTAGAATGGGCGTAGGTTTATATGGGAGTTACTCATAATGGGCGCGGCTACATGGACAAAAAATGTTTTTTTTTTTAAGAGTATTCTACTTCACACTTTTTTATATCGATATATATATTCCTTCAAAAAGTATGATTTTTTTCTACCAAAAAAGTCAGAATGAGCGGCTTGTCGTGTGAGGAAAACTTTTAAATCCAATAAATTCCTTAATAAACGTTAAATGATTTACATTTATGTTTGAAGGCACGAATCCACATACACACAACCACTACTTTTACATGTGTTGCTCTTGAAGTATGAAGCATTGTGTTTGTATATAAATTTTAAGATTAAACTAGAAAAAACTTTAATTTCGGTTGAACCGAAGCTCTAAAACCATTCACACGAAATTTGAAATCATATTGTAAAACATAAACGTCGTGTGGGTTTGTTTAGGGGCTACTCCAAAAAGTGGGCGGTACACGCCCTTCAGCATCCATAAGAAGCTACCATATTGAATTTCAAGGTGATATTGACTTTAATAAAGAAGTTTTTTGTACAAATGAATAAAAGTAAGCGGTGGGTTTGTATGAGGCTTCCTCAAAAAATGAGAGTGACACGCCCATTTGTATATGTATATGAAGCGGTTGTCCATCAAAAGCTAGAACATCAAATTTGAAGCTATTGAAGCTATATTGATTTTATGCTATTGAAGCTATTTGATTGATGTTCATGTGAAGCGTCCGTCCACTAGAAGCTATCATATCAATTACACAGGTCTACAAATACCGGGGTCATGTCAGTTGTTCGAAAGCTAAGGCTCATTTCCGAAATATATCCCTTATACGTCATTAGCATTTGCATTAATCCTTTGATAGAATAACACAGGTCAACATGGTTTAGTTGTTGGAAAGCTAAGGTTCGTTTCCGAAGACAATGGCAAGATCAACTCGTTTCGTCGACCTGATCAAGAATATACATACTTTATGGGGTCTACGATGCCTCCTTTAAAGCGTTACAAACATTCAGACTAACTTTTAATACCATTTCATACAATGTGTGAATGTTATAAAAAATATGCATTCGCTTACATTTGACCTCGTCTTAAAAATTTTCGCAAGTAGTAGATTTACTTAGAACTGAAAAGGATAAGTGTTGAACGGGGGGAACGAGGAAATAAGATGTGAATGTTGATTACTTCAATTACCTCCCTGCGCGTCCTCCGTCTAACCCTCTGTCCGCCTCTCCATCTATCTGTCCATCCGAAAAACCGAACCACAGCGATGGTTAGCAATCCGAAAAGTGGCAACCGCGTCCGTCTGTTTGTCCGTCCGAAAAACTGTGGCCCCTCTTACAAATTTATTAATTCAGAGCTTAAACTTGCTGTCACCGATTGATAAAAGTGGTCCTTCAACCAAAAAATGACCAGGGGTAAGTGCCACTAAGGTATCCCGACTATCAGAGTCATCAGACATAAAGGGCGTGAATTTATCCTATCAACAAAGTTGAAAACTCCTCAAATAAATTTCTCAATTGCCACGCAACCTTTCGAAGATGAGTTTTTAAGCTCATGACTCCAGCTTCCCATAATCCTCCCATCCTCCTCCTCGGCTGGGTTCTCTTTTGGCTCCAATTGAGAGCACCCATTGTGATGGTTTGTTATGCCAACCTATTGTGGAATCTGACCAAAAATATACATGCCCCGCAATGCCTCGGTACTAACCCATCAGCCAGATCCGCTAGTAGCACAGTTCCATATAATTCAAACCTCGGAAGAGATATGGTTTTAATAGGAGCTACTTTAGTCTTAGCTGAAAGCAGAAATGTGCTAAAGTTGGACTCCGGTTTCTGAACTCGGGCATAAAGTGCAGCAGCATATGCAATATAACTTAAGATTCTTTGTCCTTTTCAAAACAGCTCACTAAAAACTGCCTATATATCTTCTCTATAAAAACATTTCTGAAAAACCTCCATTTTAGCAAAAGAATCGTCAGGTCAGATTGCAATACTGGACCCGCAAGAATAATGTCATTCAATCTAATCCCTGAGGTGGTGGGGCATGAAGCGTTAAAAACAAACCTGACTTAAGTTGATATGCTGTCGGGTTTCTAAACAGCATGGACACGATTCATGTAGCCTAATTGCTGATATTCTTACAAAATTACCTTACACAGATCAGCTAACCCTCTCCTCACCAGTGATTATTCGGTTCGGTTTACCTGAGCTAAAGCTACATGTCTGGTTTCTCCCAAGTTGGAGACTTTAGAGGGCAGATCAACAACGTACCATCCGTCTCGGTTCCTATATGTACTTCCAACGTTAAGTTCCTCTCAAACTTACTCCTCTTCAATTAGTGGCCTATCTCCTAAAAACAGTCTCACACTCCCAAAACTTAGCCAAGTGTATCTTAAGACTTACACAATTAAAGAAAGAGACTTGTCACGGTCTCCTGCACTGTCTAATGCGCCGTACGTTCGGTTTATGGGCTGAAAATCAATTGAAAGTCAACCCACTATTTTATCGCAATATTCTGTTCAGTGATGACGCTCATTTTTGGCTCAATGGGCTAGTCAATAAGCGAAATTGAAGCATTTGGAGAGAAGAAAATTCACTAGAGGTTCTCAAGGCACCATTTTATCGACGGCGAGCACTATGAAACTATGATTAGCGACTATTTCGTACCCCAATTGTATGGAATGATTATTGAAGTCATGTTTTTTCAATAGAACTGCGTCAAGCGATCGACTTACTGAAGGAAGCACTTGGGAAACACGTTGTATCTCGAAATGGATCAGTCAATTGGCTACTGATATTGTGCAATTTGACGCATTTGGATTATTTTGTCTTTTGCGTTAAGTCATTGGTTTATGCGATGAAACCTGCAACTTTGGACGTCTTGGAAGATAAGATAGTGCGAACCATTTCCGACATTCGGCTCCCATTGCATTCTATGCGCCTCATCCGAACCAGCCGTGGCGAAACACTCCCTAAGCTCTAGTGGCATAAAATTATCTTTCCAATAAAGCCAATCTTCAGTTTGAAATTATGTGATCTATTTTATCTATTATTTTAATTTAATTTAAACACTTCTGCACTTCTAAAAAAAAAATTATTAGAGGAATTTATCAACTCACACGTAATATGGTAATATGGAAAATCGAAATTTAAAATTGCATGTAGAATTTTTTTTTTGTTTTTTTTTTTTTTGAACTTAATAGGCTTTGCGTAAAAATTCTACGGGAAATCCGAAAAACACTACAAACAAACAACATTTCTCACAGAGTGCGGAACAAAATATTTCATAAGACTAAAAAATATCCTGTTTCTCGTCCATATATATTTTTAAATTCGTCTATACTCGAGAAACTGCAAACACTAACAATGCCATTAAATAAAAAACAACTCACATTAGGACAAAGAGACACAGTCAATAAATGGCTTCATACCCATGAAATAAATCCATCTAAAATTCGACGCGTTTTTTCTGATGTATATCCGCTCGCAGTAGTTCTCCAACGTAACTATCCTAAACTCATTGATCTATTTAACTATCCGCGAAAGAGCAGCGTGCACTTGAAACTTTTAAATTGGGAGACATTTAATACGAAAGTTCTGACGAAATTGGGAATTACACTCGATCATAAACTATTAGAGCATGTATCCAACGGCGAAGATGGCGCTATCGAAATAATAATCTATGAACTCATCAAGCTCGAGCGTAAGACTCGCCGCGTGGAGATTCGCGCTACCGAGGAGCGCCCGGTTGAGGTCAGAACGGTGATGGTTAATAAACAATTCGGAGATAGCATTGTGAAAGTTCCAAGAAAATTAATTCTGTATTCACTGTACGAGAAAGCTTTGAAGGAAAGCGAAATCAAGAATACCATTATCGATGAGTATCGCTATAAAATTGAAGACATGGAAAACATTGTTAAATCGAAGACGTTGCGCATCGATGAGTTAAAAATGGAGATTGCAAAATTATCCTCATCGATACAGCTACTACCTTCTGGGACGTCAATCAAGCCAATGGTACCAAATGATGAAAGTGCAACCGAAGAAATTTGTGAAAAACCGCCGAATATGTCGCAGTTGCCCCTAATGACTTCTGTGACGTCTATTGATGAAGCTCCGGTGCATCCGATGACAACTGATGAACCTACAACCGTAAAAATTTTGAAACAATCGCCGGATATATCCCAGCTGCCCCTAATGACTTCTGTGACGTCTATTGATGAAGCTCCGGTGCATCCGATGACAACTGATGAACTTACAACCGTAAAAATATCGAAACAATCGCCGGATATATCCCAGCTGACCCCAATGACTTCTGTGACGTCGATTGAAGGTGCCCCGGTGCCAATGATAACAAGCGATGAACCTTCAACTGTAGAAATATCGAAACAATCACCGGTTATATTGAAGCTGCCCCTAATGTCATCTGTGATTTCGATTGAAGCAGCCCCAATGGTTCCAAGTGATGAACGAGCAACCATAGAAATTTGTAAGCAATCGCCGGATATGTCTCAGCGGCCCCTTATGTTATCTGTGGTATCGATTGATGGAGTCCCGACATACAAGACAATGGTTCCAAATGATGGATGTGCCACCGAAGAAATTTGTCAACAATTGCCGGATATGGCGCAGACGCCCCTGATGCTCTCTGTGACGTCGATTGAAGAAGCTGCGGCATGCAAGCCAATGGGTCTAAATGTTGAACGTAAAACCGAAGTAATTCGTGAAGAGTCACCGTCACAACTACCCCTAAAGCCTACGACGATTAAAGGAGCCACGGCATGCAATGGAATGGATGCTCAGTATTTCTGTGGTTCAGACTTTTCAATGTTGCAGTAAACTGTAAGTAGGCACAGTAATATATATATACGGACTGAAGTTTTTGCTGGAACCTAATTTTAATCACGGTTGCTCTATATCAGCCTTATAATTGAAATAACGGAAAGAATTTAAACTTAAATAGAACCGAAGCTTTAATACTCTGTACACGAAGTTTCAAATTATTTACTTAGCACGAGCACTATATTGTACGCGTAATATCGAAATTTACTGGCAAGTCCGATCGAAACGGGTTATGTAGCATTAAAAAGGTCTTGCAACGTATATTCAGAAAATGTTAAAACATTTAATATCGGATCATCCCAGTCCGAAATATAGGGGGTTGAAAATACCTACCTCAAACGGTATTGGAGCTCATGGGGGGGGAGCTATCAACCCAAACTTATTCTTACCAGGAAAATCGGTCCACCAGCTCAGCAGTTATGAATTTTAGAAATTTTTGACCAGTTAATTAAATAGTTTGTGTGTTGCTTCTTTGTTTGAATCTTTTAGAAAATCTAAATTTTCTTGAAACAGGATTTTAGTACACATAAAACTAAGAAATGTTTATTCTACTTTATATCAAAATGGCACATTTTGGCGGGAAAAGCTCAAAACAAGCTCGATTCATGTATAAATACATTAAATATATCGTATGTATGTAATATGCATGTAAGGAATAATATGGCCCATTGTAATGCCTGTTGTTTGGTAGAAGGTATCTCAGTTGGTTTTATTTAATGGTCTATGCCTGTGATATGTCTAGTCTTGATTTGCAGTTAATGCAGTAAAAAATTCAATTGACTCACCGAATGTTGTGACGTTGGAATATGCGAATTTATATCGTAAATATTGTCGAAAACGAAAATGGTTTTTGTTAAAAACTCATCGTAAGCAGTGAGACTCATTTTTCGTTGAACAAACAAAATTGTCGCTTCTGCACTAGCGAGAATTTTTAATTAGTTCACAAGGAACCTTTGTACAACCAACGAATCTGTGCGGCCAGTATCATTGGATCATTATTCTTCGAAGATTTAACTGAAGCACACGTTATCGGGCCATGATAACGGAGTTTTTTTGTTATTTTTTTTTTTTTGTTATTTCTGACGCTACATACTGTGCTAGCCACGACTGCTTTACTGCGACCATTACTCAATGGTCTTCTGTCGAAAAATGATGATTTTGACTGCCCACCGTGATTACATTTTTCATCTCCGTTATCCACATCCAGGCTTTCTACTCTAGAAGTGCACAATTATAAATTAAAACCTAAAATTTATTTTCATCTTTCTGTATTACATAATTCTATTCTTGTGCATTCTGTGCTTATCAAACCAAAAACTATGAATTATTTCGTAAATCAAATGTTGTGGGCACTAATAGAGAAAAGTTACGACCACTCGGACAATGCGTTTCTCAATTAAGCATGATATAGAAGCAAGCATTAGCAATGTGCGACCAAGCTAACTGATGATAGGTTATGGCAAACCGTGAAACACGTGTATTAGCAGCCGATCATATTTCTGTGTAAACAGTAAATTATAATATTTCCCAATGTTATAACCGCCCATCCAGCACTTAGGCTGCACACGGTCCGTTGTGATACCACATGAATCTCCTTTGACATTTCAAACCCTATCCTTTTACGACCATTGGGAAGACTTTACATGCTTCACTAAATTTTTTACCTCTAACTTGGAGGTTTCAGATATGTCATTTATGAAGTAGTGCCCCGTTGTTGTGTTGTCTTCTCTTGGACAGCGCGAGGCGTGTGTTTCTTGCAGTAATCACAACTTCTACAGATGTCTCATGAGAAGGCCCCCAATTTCCTGACATGTTGGCCTATGAGTCAGTGTCCTATTGCCACTCCTATTAAAATTGATCTGTTCTGCTCATCCTAAGTAGGAACTCATTTTGCTTCCGGTCATACGTAAAGTGATAGATGTGGTAAGTCTAGACCACCTATTGTTTGCTGTCCTAATAGTATTGGTTTTGAATTGCAGCTTACAGATTGGCAGCGGTATGCCACTCGACAGATTATTCTGTCGAATTTGGGTCGTTGCACCTCGTCTTGCAATTTCAGCTGCTAAACTCGTACAGTTACCCTCAAAATTGCTATGCCCTGCCACCCAAATGAGGCGAACATAGAAATTCTTATTGAAGGCCAGTATAGGGATATAATAATCTGTACGGTAGGTCTCCTTCCCGTTCTTTTAATGACCACATTCAGTAAACCTGATGGCCGCTATCGTGGTATTTTCCCTTCCTACTAAGTGGAGTGGAAAGAGATGTGTCTTCGTGTTTAGTGCTTCTGTTGGTGTAGTGCGCAGCGCCTCGCTAATACATAATTGTGCACTTCATTGCATCTTTAAGGCTATTTCTACTTGATGCATTTTAAAGTGCTGCCTGAGTATTGGTATCACTACAGCTATATACAGCCAGTTTATAATTGCTGGAGAGAAACCCATCTTTTACTTTTTGTTTTTTGCACACAAAGAGCGCTGCTTTCGCTTTTTTCTTTCTGTTATGTTATCATTCCATTGAAGCTTCCTATTCAGTATTAGCCCCAGGAATTTGACTCTAACTCCGAATGTGAGCTGTACTCTATTCAATTTTAAAGGGATTAAGTTCTTCTGATATAGCATCTGTTAAAGCCTCCGAGTTAACATTGCTAAAAGCTCCCTCTATATCCAGGAAGGCTACTAACGTATATTCTTTCTTATACAAGGAGCTTTCTATTTGAGTTACATGGATATGCAAGGCCGTTTCTGTTTCGAGTTTAAGAGACAGTTTTTGACAGGAGTTTCTTGAGTCCAGATACGTCCGATGTAGCTATAGTAGCATTACAGAAGTACTCCCAGGAGCGGCTTTCCTGATAGATTTATTGTAGACTCCTAGCAGAAAGTAGAAAGTGCAGAAAGACTTCGGCTGAAAGTTGGAAAGTTAGTGAAGTTAAATTTATTCTGCATTGAATGAAATGAATGTTGACTGTGCTGCACGTGTTGCATTCATGGATTGAATTTCAATGTATGAATATAAAAATACAAAGCAGTTTCAATGAATTAAATAATGAAGGACTCTAATATTAAACTTTAGCATGCGGAGACCCATGGCAGTTATACCTTGATAAGAATCGCGAGCACAAATGAGATAGGAGATAACGTATTATACTATGTACGAGCTTTGGTATTATTTTGGTGACCGCCTCTTTGTTTGTAGCTGTTGTGATTGGTGATTGGGGAAGTTGCAATAGCAACAAATACATAAACACAAAAATATACAAATTTATTGCTACGTTGCAGTCGATTGAGTCGACCGCTGACCCTACATACTAGTGTATATTAATCGATGTTACCCGCACACATTTAGGGTTAACCACATGCAAGCCAACATACTTCTTTTGAGGTTTTGTGCAGAAAACTCTTTTATTGAAGCCAATATGAATAGCTCATCACCAAAAACATAAAATGAAATATTTAGATGTGTGTGAAAAGAGAATGTATATTAAAGCTTCGGTTCTAGAGAAGTCTATGTTTTCTCTAGTTTTAAATAGAAACCTTTGGAAGTTTTCGAGACATAGAATACTAGATTGAACGATTTAAACGTTTCTCTTTTCTATCTTGTTTTCAGAAAAATTTTTAACTGATTCTGCGTCAGGCTCAGACGCACGAAAACATACACGATTCACGTTTAGAGCCACATACATGTACACAACACACCTACCCTCTCCACACACGTTTATTAGTTTGGTTTTCATGTTAGCAAAATATAGATTATTTATTGAACCTCAATTTCGAAAGAAAAAAAAAATGCCAAAATTTGCCATAAGGAAATAGTTCACACATGCAAATACATATGTATACAACCACTGAAAACCATAGGTTTAGAGCAAGTTGGCATTAGGGTCGTTATCACATCATTACAAACTTTCAAAAATTCTCTCATGACAAGCATACGACGCGAATTTAAGGATATATTACTGTATATCCGATAGTAGAATTGCTGATGTGCTATAATCCGCAACTGATTGATTTGAACTACTATCGCAATCGGAGATGACCAAATGGAAGGCGCTCAAGAATCGACAGCTGTTCAGTATCGGCGTAACACTTACGCGTGACGATATAAAATAAGTATGGCACAGTTTTCTTAAATATTTCGATAGACGCGCTGGTTTTATGACGACTATGAATTTGTACAAGCAACTGTTAAGTCAAGAAGACGCCGGAGCCATTGCAATATGCCAGGGCAATATGGCAGTGTGACATGGCACAACATTGGCCACATGGCTGTACCGACAGCTAAGACTAATTAAAATTTCAAAATTAAGAGTAACAATGGCGATATTGAGTTTGTTGAGGTGTTGGTTGAGTTTAGGAGCAAGAGGCAGCGACTGGATATATATTGTGAACGAATTTGGAATATACTGACGATCAAATTGCAAATATACCCGCTGAGCTGAATAAAGATAGAATCAAGATACCATGACCCACTTGCTCCTACTTTCCTAAGCTAAGGCCGTGTCAACGCCATATGAAGTACTAAACTGATGTTAAGAGAAATTGTGATGGCGGCATCCCCTATTCGATCAAGACGTAGGCATGTACAAAATAAGTATTTAGATCAAAATATAGCGGTGGTAATATTAGATCCATCCAGTATTTTTGACAACCAACATCGTATTCAAATGCTAAAATATTCTCTGCATATGCCAATTTAGCTAAGAAAAATAGCGTAAATTGTCAAGTGGATCAATAGGTAAAGGCCGCGCTTGTTTTTTCAAAAACTTTACTGTCACAATTTTAATGGTTTGTAATGATCGAATATAAAACTATTTTTTTTTATTAGTAATGCCATTTATGCTCGTAGGAAACAATGAGATTAAAGAAAAATACATTATAATCTTACGAATTCTTACATTTATATTGTAAAAAATAAAATTCATATTGTTCCGAAATATTTACGACGCATGCTCATCTCAATGATTCACAATAGACATATGACACGCCAGTCCGTCATATGCACTTTTTAATGTGTGTTCCGATAAGTGGGAACCTTTTGCCAAAAAAATCAAATTTTATATTTATTGCAACTACCTTAAATTAAACAGTTGCTTATATGCTTAATATTCTATAACTAACTACTTATAACTAACGATTTGAAAGCCCAAGCACTGCCATTTCACTGCCTTTGTTAACATATGTTCATATGTACTGAATGGATTTTACGGAATTGCAGTAAGTATTCCACATTGATACGAGTATGAGCTTAAAATGTTTTTGACAGTACGACGGCTGCTATTTATATTTTGGGAACTGGCAACACTACTGTCAAAAGCTAAAATCTGGCAACACCGTAATGAAGTTTGACATTTTTTTTGGCATAAACGTACTCACAAAGTTTTGATGTACAGTTGCTATTTGTTTTGTTTACACTGAGTTAAGAAAAGCAATTTGGCCAAAAAATGGAAATTTCAAGAGAAGGTTTTCGTTGGATTATTTTTCACAACTTTCGACGTGGATTATCTCAACAAGAATGTGTCAATGAACTCAGTTCTTTGTATGGCGATAAGGCACAGTATATCGCTGGTATAGTGAATTCAATCGTGGTCGTAGTTCGGTCGCCGACGAATTCCGTGAAGGTCGTCCAAAATCGGTTGTTGTGCCCAAAAACATCGATGCGGTGCGTGAACTGATAATGCAAGATCGTCAGGTGACATATCGTGAGATAGAGGCAGCCTTGCACATTAGTTCCACTTCAATACATTCGATTCTGCATGAACACTTAGCGGTAAAAAAAATTTGGTCTCGTTGGATACCCCATAATTTATCAATCGCTCAAAAAAAAGGCTTGCATCGATTGGTGTAAGGAAATGATTAAAAAGTTCGACCGTGGCGCTTCAAAAGACGTATATAAAATCGTGACAGGTGACGAATCATGGATATATGCGTATGAGCCAGAAACAAAACAGCAATCGACCGTGTGGGTATTCAAAAGACAAGCCAAATCCAACAAAAGTTGTTCGTGGAAGAAGCACAGCGAAGCAAATGATGGCCTGTTTCTTCGGCCGAATGGGTCATTTGGCCACTGTTCCGCTTGAGCAACGTAGGACGGTCAATTCTGAGTGGTACACGACCATTCGTTTGCCGGAAGTCTTCGGAGAAATTCGTAAAACCAACCGACAAAGACGAATCATTCTCCATCATGACAATGCGAGCTCTCACACATCTCGTCAAACAAGTGCATTTTTGAGCAGTCAAAACATCGAATTAATGACTCATCCTCCGTACAGTCCTGATTTGGCAGCCAATGACTTCTTCTTGTTCCCGAATATCAAAGGTAAACTGCGTGGTCCACGATTTACGAGCGCCGAAAAAGCAGTTGAAGCGTTCAAAAACCATGCTTTGGAGGAGTCTCAAGAGCAATGGAAAAACTGCTATGACAAATGGTTTGAACGTATGCAAAAGTGTATTGATCATCAAGGGGAATATTTTGAAAAACAATAAAGCCATTTTCATTTAAAAATTTTCTATTCCCGAAATATAAATAGTACCCCTCGTATTGGACTATGTGGACTGTTATCAATGTCAAAATATCAACGTTTCTTCTTTTAATGGTGGTGATGAATCTTCCATTTTCTGGCTTTCGTCGTCTGTATTTCGGATATCCATCCTCATCAGTTTGAGTTTTATCAATCAAATCGCGTGGATATCTTTTCGTGCATTTGCCGTCTTTCATGCAAAGCAAATTCTTATTCTATGCTTCGCATGGTCCGTGAATCATGTTCAGAAAGTATCGGAACTTCTTGTTGATTCGGTAGTTTAGCAGGTATAATACAAGGTGGTGTCTCAAAAGAAAGTTCACATTTAAAAAATCGATAAAAAAAAAGTAAGTAGTTTATTGAAAAAATGTTTATTATGTTTTACTTTGGGAATTTATTTCTTAAAAATGATATAGTCCAAATGTAAACCGTAACGTTCAAGGCATTCATTTAATCGAGCACTAAAATTTCATATGACATCTCGGCAGGTATTCTCCGAGATGGCTGACATTTCGTGACGGATATTCTCTTTTAATTGTGCCAGGGAATTCGGTTTGTTGCCGTAAACTTTTGAATTGACGTGACCCCACAGGAAAAAGTCCATAGGGGTTAAATCGGGACTTCGTGGAAGCCAAATTATGTCACCTCTCCTGGAGATCAATTTGCCAGGAAAAATTTCATGAACTCGTGGTAGAGATCTGTTGGACTCGTGTGCAGTTGCTCCATCCTGCTGGAACCATGTTCTTTGGTTATAACCAGGAAAGATTTGCGTTCAGGCACGAAGAAGTCGTCTAACATCTCCACATAACGCTCTGAATTCACTGTAACTGTGCATCCCCTTTCATCTTCAAAAAAGTAAGGGCCGATAATTCCTTAATAAAGAAGTTTTCATACAAACCCCAAACAGTGGGCGGGGTATTAATGTATATGTCAAGCATCCGTCCACTAAAAGCTACCATATCAATTATTAAGTTGATATTGACTACAATAAAAAAGTTTTCCATACAAAAAGTCAAAAGTTGGCGGTGTGTTTGTGTGGGAGCTACCCCAAAAAGTGGGAGTGGCGGGTCAATCTTGATATTCTATTAAACTGCAATAAAGAGAAGTGTATGTACAAAATTTTAACTGGATAGCATAAAAATTGGTCCCCAAAAAATACGCAACAGCATACAGAATGACAGATCAGTGTTTTTCTGTTGACAGTCTGTATTATGCGCCTACTTCACACTAATGTTATTAATTTATTTGCGAGTTACGCCACCCTTTGATGAGGTTGAAAATTTTTGTATGGGCAAAGTCGAAAATCGACTTCACGAATGGACCGAATGTGCCTAATGCATTGTATTAGTGGTCCAAAACCATCTTCGCATTATTGCCTTTCAAATGAAACCGGTTTGGGGCACATCGGTTGGATGGCTTCACAGTGTTTGTGTTTTATATAAATAAATAGATCGATAATGGTAAGTTACGACCACTAAGATCTGTTGGAGGATTTTTGGTTGGTCGCCAATTTGACCGACTGTGCCTCAACTCACACAGCCAGGGAAGTGTCGTAATTACAAATCAAATGATTAAAGAAAATGAAAATTTGAAATTACAATTTATTGTAGTTCACAGTTAACAATAGCTTTTTTTATGCAGTTCAGAGATGAATCTAAAGAAAATTGATGAGAGCATTTATTATAGGTTTAGCAAAGAGACCGAAGTGAGTCAGGCAGGCATAATTTTTTGTGCAAAAAGACAACTTTAAAGGCACATAGTCAGTCCTAGTCAGGCCCGTGTTAAGGGCATGGCACACTGGGCATTAGCCAGTATAAAAGTAAAATAAATTCACTCCAAAATTACTATTATACATAAACGGGGCCCGCGTCTTAAAGCAATGATCATTTACCGAAATATATAGTAAAATTTAAACTGATAATTTAAAATCTATTTTCCCAAATGTCTCTCAGTGCATATATAAATTCAGTTTTATTATCCATAATAAGGCATAACCTTTCAACCTTTCCTCCATTTCCCACTTCTACTTTTCGTTCTTCTTGCTGTAACCATCACCCTGAGCACACGTATTGTATCAATAAATATTGTACATAAAATTGGTACAGCTAAAACTATCTGCGTTTTATTGAGCCAACTCGCGCTCTTTTCTCTCTCTCTTCGCAGATTGTAGCTCAACAGCATGAAGCAGTGCTCTGCTTTTATAACCAGGCACCTTACAATTCTTATATTGGAAAACACGGCTCTTACGCCACTATTGCCTCCGTCTATTGCACCTGCAGTCCATACTCTTACGTATTTGACTGCGCCTATCTCTGTTTAAATCTGCGCCGCCGGCTACTGTGCTGCGCGCAGTATTTAAACAAAAGCAACACCTTACAGGTGGTGCCAATTCCGCTGCACACCTGATCTACAATGCTAGCTTTCCTGCTCCACGTAGAAATAAACAGAAGGAATTAATTGAAAATTACAAATTTGCACTCGTTAATTCAAGTATAGTGAGCTTGCTTTGCACGTTTGAGAACTGCAGTTTGAGAAGTATAGTGAGCTTGCTTCGCACGTTTGAGAACTGCAGTTTGAGAAGTGCAGTTTGAGAAGTATAGTGAGCTTGCTTTGCACGTTTGAGAAGTGCAATTTGAGAAGTATAGTGAGCTTGCTTTGCACGTTTGAGAACTGCAGTTTGAGAAGTATAGTGAGCTTGCTTTGCACGTTTGAGAAGTGCAATTTGAGGAGTATAGTGAGCTTGCTTCGCACGTTTGAGAACTGCAGTTTGAGAAGTATAGTGAGCTTGCTTTGCACGCTTAGGCCGATCGTGCCTCTCTATCGCTTGTTCCGCGCTCTCGCTTGCATACACGGCTCAAATGTACGTGACAAATAAGTTATGCTTTTTCGTACGTGCAGCCGGCGTTCATCAATTTATAAGACGTTATCACGTCAAACAAAAAAAAAAAAAAAAAAACAAAGAAGTATTAGTACCTGGCGCGTTGCTGCCCTTCTCCCTACCCCACTTCTCCACTTCGATCTTCTTCATAACCTCTCGGGTAATAAAATTGTTCATACTAAAAACGCGATTAAATAAAGTGTGTGTGTTGGGGGGGGGGGGGGGTAGGAGTGTGAAAAATACATAACGACGTATTCTCATATGTATATAAATTTTCATTTTATATATAAAAAATTATAGAACAATTTTTGGAACTTATTCAGCTAAGCAGCATATACATGCATACGTTTTTAAACAAATGCTAATTTTTGAATTATATTGAAACCCAAAATCTATTAACAAAAAATTGATTAATTAAAATTTTAACTTTCAAAAAGCCAACGGTTTTCTTTCATTCTCTGCCTCTCTAATATTATCCCGCACACATGACCATTTAAGGCAAACACATGATCGCTAGACGATTTTGTTTCTATTTATCATCTACGAAAGTAAGTAGACATGGTTAAAATGCACACTTTCATTTCATGTGCATTCGGCAGCTGTGCCCATCCAGATACTATTGCATACTATTGGAATTATATTGTTTACTTGAATTCCATTGAGCTGACATGTATAGTTTTTTGATGTCTGCCATTCTGGCGGCAGCTTCCGTCTGATCTGCCATATTTCTTGTTCACAATCTTTTGTCACATCTAGCTGATTGATACTGTTGAGACAGGAGCCGTGCTGACTCTTCACTTTATTTGTTTACTTGCATATACAAATGTCAACCAATCTTTTATTGTTCCATCTCTTCAACCCATATTTGACATAGCGAAGTCGCTATAAAATTTTTGAAAGTTACTATGAATATGGAGAATAATATTGTTGTTTGAGAAAGCTTCATTGAAATTTGGGCGGAGCCGTTCGATTTTTAGATTTTCAACATCGAGCATTCATTTCATGCTACCAATGTGTTCTTTGGTTTTCAGTCTAACATTCTCCAAAGTTTCACCACTCGCTGGATCATACAACCACAAAGAGTGGACCCCCCCCCTTTTAGGTTATTAAAACCTTGTTCGATGGGCTAAGAAAGACCTACATATTTTTGTGTGTAACGTTCTAATGGAAAAGGGTGCCACCAATTATCAGATGTCTCTCAGTGCAGTGATTCTCTGAACGTCTCACAGTTGTTGACTCCGACTCTGGCACTCAAATTAACGCACATGATCTTTCATGCAGCTATTTAGAGCTTCATAAAAGCCATAATTTTCATTGGCATTGTACATAACGGTGTGCAAAGAAGTTGATGGTAACCATTGAAAAAAAAAAACAAGAAATACCTAATAATACCATTCACACGAAATTTTAAATAGTATTGTGTCTAGGGGCTACCCCAAAAAGTGGGTGGTCCACGCTCACTAGTCGATGTGTATGAATCGATGTAGTAGATGTGTGAGATGCCGCCATATCGAATTTCAAGTTTATATTGACGTTTTCCATACAAATACATAAAAGTGAACTGTAGCGCCTATATGGGACTACCTTCAAAAAGTGGGCGGGACATGCCCCTTTGTATATGAAGCGGTTGTCCATTAAAATCCACGAAATCAAATTGCAGACATACGGACAGACAGACAGACAGGCAGACAGGCAGACAGGCGGACATGGCTAGAATATATATATATTTTATGGGGTCTACGATGGCTCCTTTAATGCGTTAGCAAGAAAAACTTTCAGACAAACTGATAATACCATTTCACACTATATGTGAATGGTATAAAAAATCAATTTTTCAAATTAAAATAGATAATGTTTTTTAAACGTAGCAAATGCTGCCAAACATCAGAATATTCATTGTACATTGACTCGGGGTCAAGTCAAGTTCTCTATATTTTTTATTATTAAAAATTTAAAATAAATTTTTAATAAAATAAAAAATTGTGTGGTATATATAAATTATCGTGGAAAGCTAAAATGAAACTTTCAGGAATTAAAAGATTTTTCTACGGAATTGCTTTTATATTCCAATTTCGTTTCATTCCCTTCATAATTTATCTGGGTAAGTTAAGTAAAACAAGAAAAAACATTGACTTCGGTTAAACTGAAGCTCTAACCCCATTCACACGAAATTTCAAATCGTATTGTTAAATATATACGTGTGTGTTGGGTTTTTATGTGGGCTAGCCAAAAAAGTGTACAGGAGACGCCCATTAGTACATTTATGTGAAGCGGCCGTCTATAAGATGCCACCACATCAAATTTCATGCTGGTATTGAAGTTATTTCTTCATAAAAAGTAAAAAGTGTGCTGGGTGTGTATGGGGCCTGCAGTAAAAACTTTTTACTAAATAGACGAACATGACTAAATCGACTTGTCTCGTCGAGCTGATCAAGAATATGTATAGATACTTTATGGAGTCTACAATGTCTCCTTTAATGCGTTGCAAAATTTTTGACAATCTGATAGTACCGTTACCCACAATGTGTGAACGGTGCAATAAGAAGATGCCGACAGACCAGACTCGTGCGCGCACATTTGCTCATGCTTTATTTGTTTGATAATATTTTTAATTTTCAGGATTTCGCCATGGCGCTGATCCTGGTATGCCACCGCTAACTTATATGACCCTACTATGGATGTAGGCTAACCGATGTGCTAACCGATGAAATCTACAAAAACCTTTTTTTGGTGAAATATTCGCACTTGCCTATATATTACGGCCGGGCGCAGACCTACATCTGGATGTTTGAACTCCAAAAAAATTGATCGTCTATTGAAATCAATTTTTTAGTTAAGTGTATTGAAAAATTGTTATGTTAAAATGTTAAAAGTGGAATTGCAATGCATTACTTACTCTCTCTATATAAAATAATTATTTTAATACACGTGACTTTTTTTTTTTACTTCGTTATACCGTGTGTATCGTTATCATTCCATACTGTCTACCGTACTGCCACCGCCTCTTGATTTGCTATTTAAGCATGAATAGACTAACAGACAACGTGGTCTAGATTGGAAATATTACAGTGTTCTACGACTATTTTATGCTCGACATAATTGTCCATCAGAGCGACTAGTTCGATTAACCAGGTGCGGTTCGAGAACTCTGTTTTGTGGCCTGTCTCCATTGCTGGAGACAGCGTTGCGATTGCGTTAAATTCACCTAGTACGATATTGAAATCGTGATTGAGCAGCTGTCGTCATCAAAAAGGGACTCGTATCCGAGGCTTCCTCTGTGTCTTCAACTATATTGAACTAGTGTATTTTAAGTATATGTGTATTATATATGTAAACTTACTTGAGCGCAACGGTTGCAATGCGTTCTATAAATACATTGGGACTCGGATTGGCTCTTCGTTGTCAATGTCGTCATCAAGATTGTCATCACCAGCGCGAACAGAGTGCAGAATAGTTTCGTCGTCCAATTCTTCCGTAGTTACAAGGTCGTCATCAATACATATGTAATCGTTGAAGCTTTCTGTCCCAACTGTAGATTCAAATAATAAAGGTTAATTCAAATAATGCGACAACTCGGCAAACCCTTTTTATTACCATCTGTAAATGTTTCCATTGGTTGGTTTAGCAATTCTATTAATGGAAGGTCATCATCCGAGTTGAACTCATCTTCATTCTTGGTAAATCCGCCGTACCTAAAGCAATTGGCAACAGTTGTATTGCTGACTTTTAACCATGCCATATGCGTCCACTAACTTTAAAGTTATCTACACAGATATCAACTGAATGCACTTAAACCAGTTTCATCGCCATTAAATATGTCCTCATATTTAAAATTTTTTCGTATATCTGGCCACTTATTTTTGCAACCAGTCATTAAACACATCCACATTGACTTCAGCCGCCTCTCCAACTATTTTTCGCCTAGTGATGTTGTTGCGTCTGTTAAATCGAACAAACCAACTTTCGCTGCACTTAAATTCGCAGTAGTTAAGGTTTTTTTTTCCAAATTCTTGTGCTTTCGCTTGTAAAACGGCATTTGTTATAGTCACATTATTTGCTGTTTTCGGAAAGAACCATTTTTGTAGGCCATTATCCAGTTCCAGGAAAGAAGGGTTTTTAACCGTTTTTACATTTGAGTAGTTTTTCTCGAAATTATTTAGCACCAAGTCCTTAATTTTCGAAATTGTAGCAATTGTTGACTTGCTGAGGCCCATTTCTGAGGCATGAGGCTGAGGCATATTTGCTTTTGTTTTACACCTTGTTGTAAGCGCTTTATTATTTCATATTTCTATTTTAAGAAAAACACTTTCTTCGCTTTTCAACTGCCGTCCATCTTCTAACTTTGTAATTTTCAACTGCAAACAAACATTAAACTTAGGGGATTTCCCGGATTTAAGAAACCTTGAAAAAATAAAAAACATTGCGTGTTACAGTGTTGCCAGCGCAAAAATAGAAATAGAACAAAAACTGCGAGACCATGCCTGCGACTTCTTTTTGTGATGAATGTTATGTCGATGAACCCGAATTCGTGTACAGATTTATTTTTTTTAGCATAGTTTTCGTGGTATTGGCAATTCGAAAAAAATGTTCGACACGAATTTTCATGTCTGATGTGTTAACATGTCTAAATCTATAAAATTCTCTATAAATTAAGCAAAATTTTCAACACTGTATTCTGGAGAACAGGGGCATTGGCGAGGACTCTAGCAAAAGCTAGCTTAAGGTCTTTTAACATTGAGATATTTTTTACCCATTGCGCAGAGAGTAAATAACGACAAATTTTTAAGTCAATCCTCTCTAGAATATGTCACTAGATATCGATTTGGTGGCATATCTGGCTAACACGCTTAGATAATAATAAAGAAAAAACATTTAAAAAAACACATGGTGTTGTCAAAATTCTGCTTTGTAATGCCAAATTTCTGGAGAGGATTGGCTTAAAATGGTACACGAAACGATTCGATATGGTGGGAAATAGTCGGAATCATTGGATACAGGACAACAGGATATGGGCTCCTTGTAAAGATCTTGTGAATTGAGGGTATTTCAGATATTAAAATTTAGGAGAATATTAATTCCATTCGGAGTTCAATGTTGCTGCAGAGCAGACGTGAGGAAGGATGTTCCATGTGAAATATTGTGAAATTCAAACTCAAAACTATTTAAAACAAAATTAGCGTTACACACACAAACAAATAAAACAAACATAGTTATAAACATTCTTAAATTACTCATATTTAAAAATCACAAACTTATATTAAGTGCAGAAAAAAAAAACAGTATAGCGGCACGGGGCGCTAGCGCTCTGGACCGGGAAAGAAAAACCGACGCCACTAAGGATGAAAAGAGGGAAAGTAGACAAAAGAGCGATAAGACCAAGATGAAATAATAGCAAGAAAAAAGAATCAGAGAACACAAAGGCAAATGAAGAAGAGACAATTGGTGACGCGCAGTCAACTGACCTTGAAGCAGAAAGTACCGGACAGGAAAATAATGCTAATATGAAAAAGGTCGGTATACATTCAATTAAGTTATATCAGTAGGATTAAGACCAGGAAGGGTCGTATATAATTTATATTGATAAAAAAAAAAACTACCAATATGATGAGAAAACCAATTACTGAATTAAAATTATCAAGCACATTGTTGAACATTAAGGCGGAGGGTATTGTCGAAGTTTTAAAAATTGGATATGGCAGATGCAAAATTGCAAGCAAACAGCAAGAGACGCAAACAAATTAGCAAGAAATAGCATGCTGGCCGAGCATGGGTATGATGCAAAAATCTTAAAACACTTTGTGTGCAAAACGGGCATTATGTTCTATGTTCCCACGGAATTTTCAGACGACTTTCTTTGGGATCACATTGCATCACCAATGGAGATTGAGCAAATAACTCGGATTATGCGCCGCAATCGGGAAAAACAAGGCGAATTGGTACACACATGTAGGGTCAAAATTGATTTCAGTGGACCTAAAATTCCTCTAGAGGTAGTCACTGTGGATGGTAGTCCACGCAAGTGACAAAAGCCCACCTCAGCGTGGCTGCTGCACGATCACTATGCTATACGCGCATATATACTGGTAAGTCCGATCGAAACGGTCTTACAGGTACCGGTCTAAAAAGGTCTTGAAACATACTTTCAGAAAATGTTAAAACACGTAATATCGGATCAGCCCAGTCCGAAATATAGGGGCTTGAAAAATACACATCCCTTAGCGGTAATGGGGGCTCGTGGGGGGGTCGATCACCTCAAACTCATTTTTTATTTATTCTTGACGCCGAGACAAGAGCCCAATATCGGTCCACCCACTCAAAAGTTATGAATTTTGGAAATTTTTGACGAGTTGATGAAATAATTTGTTTGTTTGTTTGTTTGTTTGTTTGTTTGACTCCGCGTTAGTAAACCAAAATTTTATTGATACAGGGTATATAGTACACAAAAAAACCAAGACACTTTTGTGCCGCAACGTTTTTCAAAATGGCGGATTTTGGCGGGAAAAGCTCAAAAAAAGCTTTAACTTCAATTGGTTACTGTGGCCAAACGGCTAAATATTTTTCAACGTGTAATAGCTCGTTGGAGAGGTCTTTTGAATACCTTCAAATGAATGCTAGCATAGTGCTGTACAGTACCGACGAAACAAGAAAAAACGTTAACTTCGGTTGAACCGAGTCAATACCATTCACACGAAACTTTAAATAGTATTGTAATACATAAAAGTGGGGGTTTAAATAGGGGTGGCACACGCTCACTAGCCGATGTGTATGAAGCGATGTAGTAGGAGAAATATGTGATGGCCATTGAAGTTCAGTTGATTGAACTTTTTCATACAAATGCATAAAAACGTATTCTTGCTGTTTATAACTCGTGCCACCAACTCGCCAAAAAGTGGGGCGAGCACGCCCTTTGTATGTATATGAAGCGGTTGTCAAATAAAATCCACAAAATCAAATTGCAAGCTATTATTGGTCTAAATGAAGGATTTTTTCATAAAAAACACAAAATTGCACGGTGGGTTTGTATGGGGGCTACTTCAAAAAGTGGGCGGACCACGCCCAGTTGTCTATGTATGTTTAGCGGCTGTCTCTTAAAAGGCACCATATCGCATTTTAACCTAATATTGACTTTAATAAAAAAGTTTTTCTAACAAAAAGTCAAAAGTGGACCATAGGTTTGGGAGCTACCCCATATAGTGGGCGGGCCACGACCGTTAGTCTATGTATGATAAGCGGCTGACAATAAAAAGGCACCACATTGCATTTCAACCTAATATAGACTTTAATAAAGCAGTTTTTTTAAAAAAAGTCAAAAGTGCGCAGTAGGTTTGTATGGGAGTCACCCCAATTAGTGGGCGTGCCAGGTCAATCTTGATACTCTATTAAACTACAATAAAAAGAAGTATATGTGCAAAATTTCAACTGGATAGCATAAAAGTTGAATCTAAAAGATGCGCAACAACATACAGACAGACGGACAGACAGACAGACAGACGGACATGGCTAGAGCGATTCGTCTCGTCGAGCTGATCAAGAATATATATACTTTATGGGGTCTCTACGATGGCTCCTTTAGTGCGTTTCAAACTTTCAGACAAACTGATAATAACATTTCACACTATGTGTGAATGGTATAAAAATATAGGTCCCTCCTCATTCCCCTGCCACTCCTTCTCCCTGCCACTCCTACCCACCGACACTGCTTCCACCTTCCACATGCTCCTTTACTCTACCTCCAATTCTATTAAAATTTGAAAAATCTAAAAAAAAGTTATCTGTTTATCCCACACGATCACCCACGGGACTATTTTAAATATTACCACAAAATTCGATCAAAATCGGTTGAGCGGTTTCGGAGTCTATAGGGAACATATAAACATACTTCCATTTTTATATATATATGGAAGACAAATTTTAAATAGTACATATAATAGTCTATGGTTCATATAAGAAGCCTTAAGCAATGTTCATGTTTCATATGTAGTTTTATCCAAGCATTTTATTTATCTTCTCCATTAAAATGACTGATATGAAGTAAAAAAACCTCTTGACAAGGTAAAAATCAAGTGACGAAAGCATACTTGGACACACAAAAAAACTGATATAAATTTTGTGACGATATATTAAAAAAAAAAAAAAAAAAAAAAGTTTTGGATCGATTGTAATATGTAATTGAGCGTTCGTCATGTTGCTAAACTTTTTAAACTATAAAATACAGCTCTTTTACTAGGG